>JASDQU010438491.1:181364-197655 GCA_032191745.1 Picea mariana
CATTTACAGTCATCACTTTCATCCAACCAGAAAGGCACTTAGCCATTCTCTCTCACTATATCGCCTATACATCTATTTATACATTAAAAAATTAGGCCTAAGCATGGGTAAACCAATGGATCAACATTCCCATACCCGCTACATGATCCCAAAACCAAAAAATCCCTAAAAAGGGGTTGAGATCCCACGATCTCCGCTTCGACTTGCGCTTTTCCTTCGACAACCTGTCGAAGTCCCAAAATGGGTCAAACATGACCAAGAATCCTCAAAATGTGGTCAAGGGCCAATAGTACATAACCCTTTCATTCATAATGTTTCTAGGAGTATCTGGGAAAAAAACACAATTATGGAGAAGGAAATCATTGATCTGGAGGGTAACATAAAAAGGTGTGGGTTCACCGTATTTTGGTCCCATGCTCCCAACATGATAGACAACGGGAGATTATTCTTCACATTCATCTTCCTCGGTGATTTGTGAAGGTCAGTATTCAACATTTTCATCCTCAAGATCTTCAAAGGTATCTTGAGGGGGATTCAAATCCTCAAAGGGCTCATGTCATGTGAAAATAAGGAAGCATATTTCATGTTAGAAAAACCCGTGCTCTATTTTCTAGAGAAAGTGTCATTTTCTACCTCTAGAATATTGGGGAATTCATGTTCTCTCTCTTCCATGCTTTCCTCATTTATCCCTAAGATGTCATCTTTGTTCAAAATATTGAGCTGATGAATGGAATTGTTGAACCTAAGATTTTATTCAATCCGACAAGCAACATCTTGTTCTTCCCTGAGGCTCATAGGAAATCGGTTCTTGAGGGTAAATTGTAATTCTCCGTCAAAGGAGTTTAAATAGTGTTCAAGAACAGTGCTCTCTTGATTAAATTTGGTCTCAAGTTGGCCAATTAGGGTGTTGAACCTATCATTAAATTCCCTAATATTTTCGTCATTTTGTTTGCAAATTTTGAGGTGTTGAGAATAAAGAGAAGCCATATTTTCCACCACACTCCATCTTTTCAAGAAAACTTGTTCTAAATCTTTAGGGGTTGTGAGGCTTCTACTTGGGAGTGCATTGCTCCATTCTCTGGCGTTCCTAGTGGGTGAGGCCAAGAAAAGTCTCATAAATGTGTCAAAATGTTCTTTCCAAGATTGATGGAACTCATACCTCTCACAGAATTTAGTCCAATGTGTGTTGCCATAAGCCCCTACCTCTCCCAACAATTTGGATATCCAAGAGTCGGCATCCTCTGGGAGATCATGTAATCCTCCTTGGATATTATCCAATTCTAAAGGGATAAAAATTTCTTTAGGGGACCATTTAGGAGAGGCTATAGGGACGACAGGAATCAAAGGATAATAAGGTGTATATTGACGTCCGCTACAAGTCGTCGTTGGTGGAGTCACCAAATAAGATTTTTAATATTATCAAAAGGATGAGGGGACCACCCTCAATGGATTCGCTAGGTAAGCTTTGTAAKATAAAGTTCTCGAGGGAAAGGCTTACCGAAAAAGTGTCGCTTGAGGAATATTGACTGAAGCCTCCCCGCAAYGACGCCAAAATGTTATCGCACAATTTGTACTTGCCCAAATCCCTAGGMAAGTGGAAGCAAGATTTGTGTAACAKGGAGTGACCTATCATTGTCACCTTAATAGGAAACCCCTTTCTATTTAGGAGTGTATAAATGTACCCGAGGGGAGACATCCCCAATGACTTGAGGGTTTGAGAAGGCTAAGGCAAGAAATTCCCCCCCCTCTCATAAGTCACTCAATTTAAAAAGTTCTTTGTGTCTTATAGAGATGAAGCAAAAGATAAATGAGGTGTACCTACCCAGAACAAGACAACAACAGAGAAAGCATGCAATTTCAAGGTACCATATGATGTTAGTGCTTCATAAAACCATGAACCTTTGAGAAATAAGTAAGCTGATATAATATTGCAGAAAAGTAATTATCTATAACAACAATGAATGTTTTGTAACAACCACAGTAAATATCCTTCAAAAATGCTTAGAAAAGACAAGGGAATATAGGTCTAATTTGACAGAATGATAGAAACTTGTCAAAAGCAAAGTTGGCAATGTCTAATCAACTTTTAATGTCACTTTTAAGATGAATTTTCTCCTGTAAGATGGTTGTAGCAATATTTTGCAATGGAAAAAAATTAATTAGGGATTTATTCTAGTTTAAGGTTAGTAAGAGTTAGTAAAAGTTTCAAGGAAGGTTGTTTGAGAGTTGTTTGAAGAAATCAATCACCAAGGTGAGTAAACTAGTGCCTTTTAGGGTATATGGAGTCAACAATAGAAGCAACAGGTCTTAGAGAAAAATAGAAATAATAGTGCTTATCCAAAGGAGATGGAATGGATGGAGAAGGTGTTGGTAACCCAAGGCCTCAAACACCAAAGTCCTTAAGAGAAAAACAACTAGGAAGTAAGAAGGATTAGACCCTAGAGGTTTTCTCTTTCCTTAGAAAATTTGGAAGTAAGATTTGCAATAGGCAATTAGAGTAGGGCTACTAGAGTGGTAGTAAGTAGGGCTCTAGTAGTTACTTCTAAACAAGATGTACTTTGATAAATTCAACAAGTGGAAGACTATAGAGAAAAAGATAATAGCTTATGTTTCTCTCTTAGGGTTTTGAGAAAGCAATTTCATAATGTTTAACATGAACCAAGTAAAATTTACCACAAGCATTTAACATAAACAAATTGCAGAATTTCTACTTACTTCACTAAGAATAATCAAGCCAAACCCTAGTTGAATATCCTCCACAATGAAAAATAGCCAAAATACGCCAAGATTTGCCTCTCCAAGAAGTTGCACACCACTTAGTTCAGCTAATAACCAAAATGAAGGCTGAATTTCATACCACACACTTGTGTGATGAGAGATGATGATAAAAATGAGAGTTTTATCTCTTATTTCTACAATATCAATGACCTTTAGTTACAATTAGGTCATAAAAAGTCCAACACTAATTTCATCTTCAAGGGTGACGTCATGCCCTTCTAGGGTGACGTTAGGCCCCTAAGGTGGAATGATAGGCCTCAAGTGTAAAACGTTTGGCCTCCAAAGGCCCTAATGTTGCCACATGTGCTAACTAGCACACAATTGCCCATCATACGTGAAAACCCTAACTCTAGATGATGTCAAGGTCAAAATGATGATGTCATGTGCTCTCAAGGGTCAACGCCCAGGAGGAAAGGAAAAACCCCCCTGGGTCTAGATTTTTCAGAGTGTCCCTGGTGCAACATCTTTCTTTCTTCCTGGTGCAAGCCTTTGGTTTCTCTTTCCCCCTGGTGGGGTTACAACATTCATATGTTGGGCTTTCATACCCATGGAGGTCTGACCTAATCATTCCCCCATATGTACTTGTCCACCGGGTAAAGTTCTGCAGCAAGAAAAAGTACACCCTCTAGGGGCTCATAAGTCATAGGTATCATAGCAATGTCAATCACATCTAATAATCAAATTACTCAAACATGTGCATCAAATACCCCTTTACCTAGACAAATTCTCAAAAACATTATGCATTTTAACAAGTCAGGTTTGGAGAAGGTCTTAGGATGTCCTATTGGGATAATCCTCCTTAAGTTTGAGGTGTTTCCCAGGTGAGAACCAATATAGGTAATGTAAGTGTCTGTGAAATGGTGTAGGGGAAATGTTTGGGCAGAGGGTGTAGTGATAACAGGGAAATGTAGGTCTTGCCCGTGAGTGCCTCTGTAGAGGGTGAGCTGTACCTTATCATGGGTGCCATTATTTCCTATGCCATTCAATTCCTTTTATTCTTAGTCTTGTTGATTTTGGTCTTTTTTCTTTTCACAGGAAAACTTTGGGGACACTGTCCCGGCGTGGTGACCAGAGGTGACAGTGTTACCCACAAGAAATTCACAAAAATGAGAAGGTTGGCTCGTGATGAGACCCCCTTTATCTTGGCTATGCTACCAAGAGCCACTACCCTGGCTTGGTGACCAAATAAATGGTAGTGTCATACTGTTACATGCCAATGGACCTAATAGTCAGGCTCATGATGAGACCTCCCATCCACCAACTAGTACCTTGAGTTTTGATTACTTATAGGTCCCATTTTCTTACTGAGAAGCCTTTCATTGCTTTGTCGGGAATCCCTCGGCAAAGCATATCAAAGGTTTCATTTTGTCTTTTAACTCGTACCAACTACTTTTACCCTCTGGGCCTTTAGCCCCTTCTTCCCACAACACAAGGTACAAACCTTCCTAGTGTGGCAAACCCAATTCCCGAACCAAGGTGGGGGGAGACAAGAGGAATAATGATGGAAAGTGGTAAGTATGGAAGGAATGGAAAATGAAATTTCATAGACCCACCCAGTGGCAACTCATTCTAAAGGAGATCATCTTACTAGGGCATTCTGCCACCCTCCTAGGTATGAAAAGGTTAAAGAGCATAATTTCCAAGAAAACATTATAAAATGAAGGATAATTTAGTGCAACATGTTCAAGTGTTTTAATAATCAGAGTGACACATACCATGATACCTAGACTTATTATCTCATGGAGCAAGACTTACTACTACTTTAGGACCAGGCTGGTGGGATGGATGTTGATGTTGTTGATAGATGGGCTATATTGAAGAAAGAATGGGCCCTCGAGGGGCATGCTCAAGTCATTTGGCTCTTGACACTCCATGTCTAGGACCTATGGGGATTGAGACATAATCTCCTTAGTTTTCCCTAGGATAGGGGATAACAAGAAGCACTCGTAAACTTGAGCTATGATTCACCCAATAGGTCTCTTTATCAACCCTTCCATACCTAAACTTGGAAAATTTCATAGGGACTTTCATCACTTGTTTATTTTGATGAGGTGTTTTGGATGTACATGATGAGATCGCTCTTTTATTGATTTGATTTAATTTTCATGATGCATTTGACTTGAGATCCTTTGAGGGCGTATTCATTGTATTTGGAAGACCTAGTTGGTGGACAAATTTGGAAGAACAAGCCTAGCTTGGGCTTCCTTAGGGCTTGRATACCACAAGTTGGATACCATGGCCCATACACTGAAAGATGATGCTAACCTTTGGAGGCCTAAGGAGACACCATGGAGGACCTAATGCCTCCCTTAGCTATCCCAACGATTTTCCCTTGAGGACAAAACGTCACATTTTGGAGCTTGACGTCACCCTAGGGCTAAGGTTGTGGTGGTGGTGGTGTTGTTGCTTGAAACTTGGCATGTTTTGATGGGAGAAATATTGGCTTGGAGGAGGAATACCTAGCACATAAAAGGGAGGCCCTAAAAGGCCCAACGACTTCCATATTTTACTCCGACAACTTGCAAAAGGAGCCAAAATGTCACCCTAGAAGAGGGATCGCGTCACTTTAGGGTTTCTTATGTGCATTTTTAAAGTTACATTTGAATTTTATAATGTAAATGGGAAAAGTAAGGGTTGTTGACACCTTAGTTTGTGGTTTATCCTAAAATTAAGTGGACAAATACCTTTAGTAGGATTTGTATAAATAAGGAACACTTCTATTTCATTTTCATCGTAAGTCTCCTTTGAGAGAGAAGCTACTTGGCTGAAATTTTCAGCCCTCTTGGGAAATCACATGGTGTAATCTCTTGGTTCTTATATATGTTTTGTCTCTATTTTGGTGAATGGATGCTATGTGCTATCTCTTGGAGGTACTTCTTTGCTAAGTTTTGGTGATTTAGCTTTTGAAAACTACAGTTTATGCATGTTATCTTGTTAATTACTAATATTTTCTGCAATTTGTATGTGATCTTGTTAATTTCATGGCTAATTTGTTTAAACCCTTGGAAGAGTATAAGGGAATAAACCCTCCATCAAGGTGCTTCACCTCTTTCCATTGAATTCTCATTTCAAAGGATTGCTAACAGAATTAAAAGGGCTTACACCCTGGTAGAGTTGTATCCTTGTTAGGGTTTACTTGCTCTAGGGAGTAAAAGGGCTTACACCCCTAGAGAAGTAGTAAAACCTAACTAGTAATAAGAGGAATCCATCACCCAATATAAACACACTAATCTAATTTGCAACGAAGATAGAATATTGATGCATTGGTAAACGTGAAAACTTGTAATTTGATTTGTTCAAGTGGCTAATAATTTTCTACATGCTATAAGATCTCCAAGGCCCCCAGGGGTGAATTTTTTTAACCAAATATTCTTGTTGTTGTAATAACATTTAAGCTACATCCATTAGGGATACAGAAAACTCACCTTATTTCAATTGAATTCTCTCTTTCCACCACTGAAATTTGCAAGTAAATAGTGCTAATTACTCATCTTGTGAAGGGCTTTCATTTGGGCATTTAACTTGTCATTTTCTATGGTTAATTCTTCCAGCTGTAGTAAAAGTTTGTTACAGAAATAAGGCTGCATTATTAAAGAAAAGAGAGTATCCTTTTTGCAACCCCATCTAACCATCAAAACTTGTGCTTGAGTATTGGATGAATATCTACTTGTTTAGTGCCTAATTGTCCCATAAATATTTAGTGTTTTGTATGGTTAAATATGGAGTTATATTACTTTATTCATTTCTCTTATAAATTTGCATTTAACTGCAATTTTGGAAAGAAATCTTAAACTTTATTTTTTCTCTTAGGACAAGAGGCTTATATCATTATATATTGTCTTGGTTTGCTTGTTCTAATATTGTTTTGCAGGTATATTTCTTTGGCAACCTCTAAGATATCCTATTGCAATCCTATTTCCTCATTTCTCTTTACCATAGGGGTGGGTTACTTTTACTTCCTTCTTACCTCATCTAAATCCCCCTAGGGTCACAAAGATTCACCCCTTGTGTTGGATTTATCCTTAACTAAAGCAAGGGTAGGGTTTATCTGAGGTGATAGTGGGTAAAGCCCGACCTACAGTTTACGCGATAACAAGGTATGCTTTCAATGTAAGGGTATGAATGTGGTTATGCATCAACCATATTTTTAATGATATTCTCACATTCTTTATCTTTTTTATCTTCTTCTTTATTTTGTATCTTGATGGACCCTGGCTCTTTTCATTGGAGTTTTGCAAGTTTTTCTTTGTCCTTGGAAGTAGCATATCTATGCAGTCCTCCTGCATAAAAGGTAGGTCTCATGGATCATACTCAATGGTATATGGAACCTCATAAAAGTTATCCTCGCAAATGTAATCAGGATCATTCCTATCCAACACATGTTTCCTTCTACTTTTACCAAATATTCTCTACTTACAGGCTTTTGAATTCTTCGTTCTATTATCTTTTTAGCTTAGGAGGTACTCTGCATGTTTTGTCTTTCATGCAAATGTTACCTTATGTTGAGACTACTAGGAACTTAACTTTGTAGTGGGTTTTTATAAAGTTGTAAAATGGTTCTTTTATTAAAGTGACTTTTTAATAAGGTGTACCTTCTAATATTAAAGTGATTTTATTTCATAAAGTGCACTTATGTAATAAAGTGAAATGTACTTTAATATTTTAAAGGATTTATTTTAGAGGGAATGAATCATGGCCTTTGATTTTGTAAAGGAAAGATTGAATCTTGGCCTTTGGATTTAGGATTGGGGAAGGTGAAAATACACTTTGGACGGAAAAGGTCATTTTCAAATTTTATAAAAGAATGCATTGGGTAGTGTGCAAGACAAGCAAAGAAGAGTGTGAGAGATATTTCTGAGGAGAGCTTGGAGAGGAAAGTGAGCAGCAAGAAGGGAACTTTTCCCAAGAGAGCTTGGGCACAAATCCCAAGGGAGGCATTTCTGTTTTGAGTGTTGTTAGTTTTTATTTGCTGGGACAGGTAGTACTATACAGATCTGCACATGTCGTAAAGAAGAAATTTGGGCATGAAAATTGAGGCATGTGTTGGCACTATTTTTGAGGCATCTTGTGAAGAATTTTCTAAAGGAGGTCGCTCGTACGAGAAGCAAGGTACAACAGCCTGTTGTGGGAACTTTTTCCAAGGTGTCATTTTCAGCAAATCTGTACAGCTATACGGACTGTGGCATGGCTTTCAAGGCAGTTTATGGGTGGGACAGTTTTGTGCTGTAAGTTGTTTCTCTTGCTGCAAAATGTATTGTGGTTGCTGATAAATATTTCTTAAAGCTAATAGAATCTCTCTCTCTCTCTTTGGGTTTCCCCACATTTGGGTGTTCCCTGGAATTTGCCTAAATTTCTGAGTTATTCATGGTTGGATAAATGTTGTTCATTGTGTTTATTTCTGCTGCATAATTACTTAGCAATGTTTATTTATGGTTATGGTAATTTATGAATGTGTGTTTCAGACATTTCAGAGTTCATGCAAGACAGTTATCTCTATGTTGTTAAGTGTACGACAGAATTTGTGCATGTTGATTTTGTCATTAAAACTTACATCGTATCAGAGCTTGGTCTCTGAGTGATAGTAAGCAGTGATTTTTTCGGGCAAGTTTGAAGGGGGGGAATTTGTGATTGATTTCCTTTAACTGTGACAAGGAATATGGCTACATGCATTAGATTTGAGGATCGATTGGATTTCATTTCCAACTATTTGCACTGGAAGGTCCGGATGTCAGTTTTTCTCAAGGAGAAGAATATTTGGAACTACATCTGTTGTTTTGGTTCCCACAATAGATCATATTTCTTTGGATTTTCATGAGGTTAAAGAGGCCAAATCTCAGAGAATTGTTCTGGATGGGGTGAAGGATCACCTATTACCATGCTTGGTTGAGAAACCTATAGCCAAAGAGATGTGGGATGTGTTGGATCATGTTGTCATTGATGCCAATGGTCTGATTGATTGATGCCAAGTGATTGATTGATGCTAAAGGATTGATCGATTGATGATTTATGTAATGTAATATGTATTGTCCTTGATGAGAATGCATAGATGAAGATGGATCAATGAATTTTCATTGATATGATTAAGATGGATCAATGAGTTGTCATTGATACATGATGAAGATGGATCGATGTGGTTTCATTGGTATCTGATGGATTGTTGGAAAGTATAGATGACTCATTATTGTCTTATCGTGATTGATAAGGTGCACAAATGGATGAACTCCAAATTGGTCCCCTTATGGTGAAATCCCTCACAAGAAGACGCTTTGTGGATTGAGTTATCCTAGAAGAATGGCTAGAGGACCCATGCTCTCATTATTGTCTTATCATGATTGATAAAATGCACAAATGGATGAACTCCAAAGTGGTCCCCTTATGGTGAAAGCCCTCACGGGAAGACGCTTTGTGGATTGAGTTATCCTAGAAGAATGGTTGGAGGACCCATGCTCTCATTATTGTCTTATCATGATTGATAAGGTGCACAAATGGATGAACTCCAAAGTGGTCCCCTTGTTGTTGGATAAATCGGTAAATGCAAACATAAACTGATCTCCCTAGATCCACCTAGATCTAGAAAAAAACAAGACAGGACATGGTGCTTTCCCTAAGTTACAATCATTGATCTTACTACCAAAGAAGGAATTGATGAATTACCTTTGAGATCGCTTCCTTATATCTTTGTTGTTCCCGCTTTGCTCTGGTGCTCTTGTGAAATCAGATCTGCAATGACACAAACCAACCAAAGTGAAAGAAACAATAATAGATTCAATGACAACCTATGCATGTGATCAAGGAGTCATGCAATAAAATGAGATAATTCAATGGGAAAGAAACATGCCATTTTATTGTATTAATAATAGGAAGAGAGATTACAATCGGGTGCCTTGATGTCATAAGGTTCCTTCCAACGATTCCTCGCTTCCCACACACTACTTTCTCCAAGGATTTTGAGACCATGGATCTGATAGATACTCACAATCTATCTTGACAAAGCAAATCTCAAAGCCAACATAAATTTTACAAGCTCAATCCAACCCAATCCAACTAACTTTCTCCATGAGAGTTCCTCTCCTTTTATAAGCTGAAGAGGATAAGTTGAGGAGGTTAGGATGATCCCACTAAATCATGAAAGCGAGTAAGAGCCCAACCATTCGGAAGCCACCTCACCATAGAAGCTTCTCCTTCTATAAGCATCGAAAAGATGCTCGTTTTTCCCACGTACGAAGGTCATTGCACCCTAGCTATAGTGAAACCCATGGAAACTCTGCAACCTAGCTATAGATAAAGGTGCGAAAATCAAGCATTTTTGCACCCTACATATAGAGAAACCTGCGGAAATCCTCCAAAATAGGGTTTTTACAGAGGAAAACACAACTTATTCTCTCAGGAAAAGTTCTTCTCCCTTCTTTTTTTAGGAATTCAAGCCACTAACCCCTCTAAAGGCAACGGATAGGTTTACATCATTAACGATCATAGGGATGACAAAAATAATGTGTAACACCCCTTATGGTGAAAGCCTTCATGAGAAGACGCTTTACAGATTGAGTTACCCTAGAAGAATGGTTGGAGGACCCATGCTTGTATGTGAAATAATGAGATGAAGATCAAGGAAATTGTTGGTGAAACTATCCTATATGGATATTTCTTGTCATGCCATTTCTGGTGGTATGTGGAATGTCACATAACTCCTCACGATTTGAGAGTTATCGCCTTACGAAGTTGAAGGACCCCCATATGAAGGCTTGAAGCCCACAAGGTCAAAGAAGTCAAAGTGACCTTAAAAGAAGAAATCACTATTTAAATGATAAATTAAAGTGACCAAGTCAAGAAGATTATTTAAATGATTAAGTGAGGTGACAAAATCAAGAAGGAATATTTAAATGATAAAGTAATGGAGAATTTTCTAATTATGGAAAGTGGTTAACCCTAAAATGAGGAAAATAGGTTCAGTGACCTAGAAATGGGTTAAGTGACCTAAAAGAAGAAATCATTATTTAAATGATAAAGCAAAGTGACAAATTCAAGGTGGATTAGTTAAATAATAAAGAGAAGTGACAAAATCAAGAAGGAATATTTAAATGATAAAGTATTGGAGAACTTTCTATTTATGGAAAGTGGTTAACCCTAAAATAAGGAAAATAGGTTAACTGACCTAAAAATGGGTTAAGTGACCTATAGGATGAAAGTATAAATAATATAGCAATGGTCTCTTGTAGATCATCCTTTTTGTGAATCAATGGAGAGCTTCTTGTGAGAATATCTTTTAGAGTATTGGTGGAGAGCTTCTTGTGAGAGCTTCTTGAAAATTGTTGGTGTGGAACACTTGAGAATATTTAATATCTATAAGTGACCGAGGTAACCAAAGGATATATAAGCTGAATTTCAAAGGGAAGTTGAAGAAAAGAGGGCCGTAATTCAAGGGAGGATAAATTATTTTCATGATGCTTTCTAAGGTATGTTATTTACAGGTCATCTCACCATTTTCATAATAAATTTTTTCCTATAATGATTCAGACTGTGAGATTGATATTTAAATGAGGAAACATATCCAAGTGTTTTTGGTAAAAAATTCATCTTGTGGGTCGTTGTATTTTTGGAGATACACACCGTGGAAAATAGGGTTTGTGGTTGGTCCTGAAACTAGTCTAAAACAAGTGTTTCGGGTAAAAACATCATAACTTCTTCATAACAGATACAAATTCAATGAGACAAATTATGTTGATTAGATTATAGTATTTAGTAGCATTGTAACAGTTTCAGATTGATTCAACAAATATTCTGTGTGGGGAACATTCTACAAGGTCGCTCTCTAGAATAAGCCAGAATTCAGCAAGGTATGTCATTTTTTTTATAACTCCTTTTCTGAGAGGTTCCAAGTAGTGACACCTGAAGGAATTGCATAAAATACATTGAAGAACACTGTGTATCATTTTCAGATATTTATTCATTACAAGTACAAAGTTATGATTATTTCAAGTTAGGGTTGTTGACTAATCAAAAACTAGTCATGGTCAAGACAAGCAGTTGATGAGTTTGCACATACATGAGGTGTATAGTTGATGATGTTGGTACATATTGATGAGTCATTGTTGATGAGTAGTTGACACATGATTGGTATATACTTTGTACTTGGTTGTATGCACTTATGTATGGTACAAGTTTATTACGTGTTGTTTGGCATAGGTTGGTGCATGGTTGATGCACTTGTTTATGATACAAATTGATATATGTTGAGGATTGTTGCCTCATATCAGTTGGTGCTGAGAATGTAAGATGATTCTTGCATATAGATCTGGTTCTCTTGTAGAGTTGTACTCTATTCAATTATTGCTGAAAAACCCCTGGATTGAAGTCCATAATAAAAAGAAAAATTGTACATACATCTTGTGTTCCTTGTGGAGATGATTTGTTGATGATATATTGTTGATATATGTTGCTGATATGTATTCACATCTAACTGATTATTAATGAAATCAATGAGTAATGAGTAAATGTCGAATGCTAAATAATAAGTTTTTTTGTAAGAGGGAAGTTTTGGGAAAAATATCCCCACACTCCTTCACCTCCCCCCCCACCTCCTCTAAGTGTGGTAGGTGTGTCCAAAAGGATGCACCCTAAAGGATAAGCTGCATGATACCAATATGGGTAAGGAGTAGAGTGTTTCTTCTTATCTTACCTGGGTAGCTCAAGTGAAAAATGAGTTTGAAGCAGTTGGAGAGGTTATATCAAATTCATAGTTGGTGAGGATAACCTTGAAAGGCTTCACCAAGGAATGGGAAGTCTATGTGAAGTGTCTGGTGGGTTATGAGCATCTTCTAGATTAGAACGAACCGTGGGATGATTTCACTCATGAGGAGATCCGAGAAGGATTGTTATCACTGAAATTTTCTCTGTAACATTGCACGCAAATGGTTACAAAAATACATCAATGCCAACAACAATTAGTTCACCTGCAGCACTAAAATGCATTTCAAAAGGCAAAAACTATAGAATTGGGAAAAAATTGACATGCACAAAATCACTAAAGGAAGTGTGTGCACAGTGCGCAGGACAACAAATCCCTCAGAGCACACAATGTGCCAAATGCATGATTGTGTACGAGAAAAGCCACGCACTCCTGTGAACGGTGCATTTATGGTTCGTGTCATCCCCCCAACCACTTATGGACCAGCTCCCAACCTGATTTGACCTCCATATCTAAGTGAAATCTGAATGGGGGTTGGTCAAGGACCAAAAGGTTCCCTAAAAGGCCCCTTGTTCACACCAAGAACCAATTATATTTTGCCTTAAATAAATACTATAAACGAAAGCCATGGGTGCATTAAGAAACAAAGATCTTCATAGTATGGTTATCTTGTCTCAATTCTCCCTTGAGAATCCTCTTTTCTCCTTGGATTATTCAAGCATCATTGCAATAATCCATTCCACTCACCTCTTGAGGGAATAGGCATTGATTTTCTTCATCATTTTCCATTTTTATTCCATTGTAAAAAGAGATCTCCATTAGGGAATGAAAGATCCCTCCAAAAGAGGAAGAGGGGTCCCATAAGTCCTCATTTTTCTCTACATTGTTTGCCAACTAATATAGTTATCCATTGGTGGCATAATATTGGTCATTAGTTGATTATTTATGGTTATAAGTTTATTATGCATTCTAGTTTTCATTTTCTTAGTTGTTTTAATTTGTTTATTTGTTTATTACATGTGTTTGGCTTGTTTAACCCACTCACGAAATTTTTTCTTGTCTAGCACGCCCAACTAGGCATGCAAGTGCCATTATTTTGCTCACCCAAGTGATGAAACAGGAACAACAGATTGGCGACCATACTAAGGATAAGGTATAAAATTCCACCCTATTTGGGCTTAGAGAGAACTTATTTTTAATCAATTTTTCTTGCAGGTACCAAAACCGGCCCAGCCTTACCTATCAAAAGCAAAATTCTGAGTTGGAGGAGGAGAATTTCACTCAAAAAAATCCCCCCCCATGCGTATCAGGAAGTGCATGGATATTCCATCCCAAAGGCACGCACTCAATGCACTATGCACCCCACAAGCTTATTTTCTCTGTGCATTTTGTACACTGTGCACCCACTGCGCACCTGTCAGAATTGTAACCCTTGCACATTTCCATATTTTCAAAATTGTAAGGGTTTTTTGTGATGATTTGAGGACCCCCTAGCTTCAGATTCTTACTTTCGTGAAATTTTTAATGCCCATGCACTCCACTTAGACTCCTTTCCCATATGAAAGGTTAGCTAAACATAGGCACTTACAGGGTAAAAGGAACCAAATATTCTCCTCTTTTTCTTTGGTTGCCACATCGATGGTTGGTTTTGTTTGTAAAATTTAAATTGAGATTATTGCTATCACATATAAAAACACTTACATTGGGACCAAAAATTAACTTTGATCATTGAGTATTCTCTTCTCTCGCACCATAGAGCAATCTTGAGAATCAGAAAGGTGGTTAAAGGGACATTTCATCTCCCTTAACAAAAAATCTTTAGGAGAGGACAAATTCCCCCTAGGGCTCCTCTTAGTTTCTTTTGAAATCATCTTAAAGTTGTAAGGGCCCATACATGCACACATGTTGCAAGCTTACAATAGTTTATTAGAATTGTTTTCTTAGTTTACATCACTAGGGAGGTTTAAAGATCAAAGTAATGGGCCCATACATGCCCACATGCTTGTAATCTAGGATAGTTTTTCAAGCTTTCATAGTGTAACCAACATTAGGTAGTTTAAAGGATTGGTAAGGACCCATATGTCCCCATGCTAGATCTTTAGGGATTTTAAAATTCTGCAAGGTTTTACCAATGACACTTAGTAAGATAGGTAACAAATATTTCTAAGGACCACATGAAGTCCACATGTTGCAAATTCACACCTAACTTATTAAAATTTGGCACACTTTTTCACTTGCTCACACACAAAGTCACTCCTCACTCACATAATTTCCATCTTGAATTGTGGAGGTTGAAGTAGGTTTTCTCTAAAGGAATTTTGAAACATCCCACTATTTTTTGAGAAATTATCCACACCCACTTAATTCAAATGAGATTGGTTCACACCCCCAATCTCTCAGCTCGCCACATCTAAATTTGTTTCTAAAAACTCACTAAGTTTTCCTCCATAGGAGGTACCAACACAAATTTTTAGTCTAGGTAGGATCTCTGGGGTAGGCATCCAAATAACCCCCCGTTATCTGGTTCTAACATTTTCAAACATTAGAAATTGACAAATAGGGAACTTTCAAATCCTCCAACTCAAGTGTTCCTACACCATAAGGTAGGGAGATACCCATGAAGGGTTGAAGGCTGAGGTTCGGTTATTCTGTGCATCCCCCCTTGAGTCACCCAACTCTTGGAAGGGATCCATCCCATGACCCATTTCTAAGGCCGAAAATATAAATGTCGCACTTTGAACGAGGTACCTAGTGACCAAATTTAGGACATCTACCTAGGTGGCAATTGTGGGCTACAATTGCACCTTGATCAGATTTTGTGTGGCTATTGGGAAATATTGCCATCTCTTTTGGAATATGCACCCTCTACCCCTCATTATAAATGATTACTTCATCGTTCACTAGTTCTTCTTCTGGTGGCTTCAGACCCCATTATTGAGTGCTCTTGGAAGTTCCAATGTTATTTGAGAGGAAGGACGATACATCTTTTAGGACACGAGCATTTGTTTTATTTGTTCCCCCACGTGGAAAAAACCCACCTACCCACATGTTTTCTTATTTACAGTTGATTTATTTGTGATGCTCATTTGATTACATACAATTGTGAGTTATATTATCTTGCGAAGGTCCAAATTATACAAATATCTTGTTCATTTATTGCTATCGTCACCATTTGCACACATTCACTTTGCTAGTCGGACATCATAGGGGACCCACAGAATCCACGTCGTTCCAAACGCTTGCAAAACCTCCCTCCTATTCTAGGAGGAGTTCCTAGTCTTTCCAACTCACTGACTCAACCATCTCACACCCCCGTGAGTGCTACTATTTTGGGATCAACTTTACTTGGTTGCACTTTACTTGGGTCCAATTCCCAAGGACATCCATCCACTAGCTCTCCTTCACAAGGAGGCAGGGGGAAAACTTATTCTCAAGGGAGAAGTACAACCCCACCAAATCCCTCTCAAGGGTCAGGTCCACTACCTACTCACACAATGGTTGGAACTAATCCTCCACCACATCCCCCTATTGCATACTTGTCATCCCTCAACATTATTTTTTTGACTAAACTCACGAATGATCCCATTTTACATGACCCCACATGGCCCAATATGCCTACCAAACTGCCTTCATATATTCCAAAATTTGAATTTAAACCGGGAGAAGATCCCACCAACCATGTTATGACCCTCCACTTATGGTGCTCTTCAAACAACATCATGGATGACTCCATCCGCTTAAGGTTATTTCAAAGAACACTCACTGGGCCATCATCCAAATGCTATGTGGATGAAAAATCAGGGTCCCATGTGACTTTTGAATCCTTGG
>JASDQU010438493.1:11831-35653 GCA_032191745.1 Picea mariana
AAGTATCCATGTGATTGGGTCCTTTCCATCAAACTTCCTCATATCAATCTTAGGAACTTGGTTGGTCTTCAAACCAAAGTTGGAGTTTCTCCATTCTTGATTCACCTTCCTTGTGTCCTCATCATGAATTTCATGGGATGAATTTTCACTTTTGGGTGTCTTCTCTGTTACGAAAATTTCCATTACTTCCATGATCTTAGCTTCCATTGAATCCATCTTATTATCCAACTTAGCTTCCATTGAATCCATCAATTTAGCTTCCATTGAATGCATCTTAGTATCCAACTTGGATTCCATTGAATCCATCGTAGTATCCAACTTAGCTTCCATTGAATCCATCTTAGTATCCAACTTGGATTCCATTGAATCAATCTTAGCTTGTAGTTCATTTATGTCCCTACACATTTCTTCACCTTCATCAAGAGTCCAAGTAGGATTTTCTGGAGGCTTATTTGGTGTAGAAGTTCCCTTTTTGGGCGGCATGTTGGCCAAGTATCACTTTTGAACCTTGCTTTTGAGGTGGTTCTGCTAGACAATATTTCTTCTATTGTATCTCCCAATTTCTGGACCTTCTGGGTATGAAACTTTATCTTATGTATTTCTCAAATATGTCTTCTCTTCAATGCAACAGGTCTTATCAAAATTGGATGTGCCAAGTGGAATTTATGATAACTTCCCAACAACTTGCTGATTTTTGGACTTTCCAGGAGATCTCACTTGTATAGTGTGCCCCGCACAAAATAATTGATATAAAATTTTGAAACTCGCACCCAAAATACTAGAGACTGTCCAAGATCCAATGCAACCAGTCCCACCCAATTTGGATACTCTGGGAAGAAGTTATGATTGTTTTACCTAGAACACCTTCCTGAGACTAGCCAATAGGACTAGTCAGATACCCTATCTTACACAAGATGTATCTACAAATTTATTATGACCCAGTAGCTGAACGTTTTATCACAGATAGAAAACTAATTTTTGTAAACGGTCCCTAGAGTTCAGGGTCTGAAACATTACAGAAAATTTATTATAGCGAAAATTCTGCAAAGACTCATTTCAAGATGATTCCAGAACCCTATTTTGTATAGGCTATATCTCCAAAATTATAAGGCCTCTGGAGATAAATTTTGAACCCAACATACCTCGATCCGTCTTCATAATTACCTCCAAGATGTTCCTTCTGAAACGTTTTAGAAAAAAAGTTATATCAAAAATTCCATGGTGTCTCAGATGTAGCAGTGAAACCCCAAGACCTTGAGCTCTGATACCATATGTTAAGAACCAAACATCAATATAGCACAGAAAAACCTCAGGAAAAGTACTCAACGCCTTGAAAAACAGATAATTTCAGATAATAAGCCTCTTCGAGGGGGCAACCTCCTTTTACCCCACTTAAATGTTCAAGTACAAGATGATTCAAAATGAAAATGTCTCCTTGGTATATATAGGAGACTAGGAGGTATAATTACAAATAATGGCCTAAAGCCAACATAATTAAAATAACATTACTAATCTAAATTACAACTAATGGCCTAAATCCAACATAAATAAAATATCATTACTAATCTAATATGCCCCAATTAAGGGGTAATGAACCAATATTAGGGCTTAACAGTTTGACATCCACATCGATAGGAATGTTGGGCCAAGGAGGCCACCTAGGCGAACCCCCACCTAGGGCGCACACTTCAACCAACTAGGCGCGACCCACTTCAAATTTAGATGCTAATTAAAAATGCATATGTAAATAAAGGGTTCCCTGGATATATAAGAGGAACCGAGACTAAAATAAAGTATTCTTCTCTTTTCGTGAAGCGATTGTCTCACTTTTCTTTGGTGGTTTGAGTTTACTTTTTACATTTTTCTACATTTTCATTTTGGGGGCATTTTTCAGAGTTAGCTAATGTGCCTCTCTTCATGGTTGCATCCTAGATGCTCCATTTTACATGATTTCACACCTAAGAGATAGATCAATCTTTTAGCTAACTAATCTCTCAGGGGACACTCTATTTTCTACAAGTTTTTTGAAGAAACACAAGAGGGTGCACCACTTGGGGTTTTTCACCCTTGTTGGTTTTATTATTGTTGGGATGAAGCAAGTGCACCCTCCTCCATGGGTGCACTGTATTTCTCCTTTTTGATCCCCGAGACTTGCACTGAGATATAATTCTCCTTTTAGCTACACTCATCTCATCCTAGCACTGGATCTCGATCATTGGACTATCCCCATTAGTGATAAGCCCCTTCTCAGAGTTGTACCCTTGTTGAGAGTTTGGGTCAATTGTTGAAAAATGGTTTTTGGGTCACCTTCCCCATCTGATATCCTTCCACAGTAGATCATTTGTTACCAAAGCCTCCAGATTCATGGAAAAGCTTCCCATCTTGAAGATTGAGACAAATTTCTTTTTGGGGTTTTCATGAAATAGTCCACATTTCACCCATTTTAGGGTTTACTTATTCATGCAAGAGGATCAACAAATCTCATAGACCCAAGGGTGTATAGATATCCACTACAAAAAAGAGGAGTTTCACAGATCTAAAACAATACAGATCTCTCCGTCTAGACCAGCTCCTTTGGTCCAGGGTTTTGGCGCACTCTATTCACACAATAGACCTTGATCCTCTATTTCATGCCCTCTGTCCACAATGCCTCCATGGAAATATTCCTTGGCATTCGAATCACATTCCAACACTTCAAATCCCATCCAATATCTGGCCTCCATCCTCAATGAGTTTCTCAGAATGCAACAACAAAACAATCTAGATCCCTTCTGGTTGGACACTCAAATCTAACTACCCAAATTTCCTGGTCAAACAAATGGAGAATTTGTTGATTCCTGGATCTGTAGCCTCTCCACCTACTTTAATACATGTCCAGGCCTTATTGAGGAGAGAAAGATCCATATTGCAACCTTGCAATTAGAAGGCCTTGGACAAACCTGGTGGGATATAGAGAAAGAGAGGACCATATTCATGATATAGATTGGGGACGCTCCAGAATCCTCTACTTGAACCTGATCAAAACATGGGATCAACTTTCTGAGGTATTGGCAAATCGCTTCTACCCACATAGGTTAGTGTAACCTTTGTGGATCAAATGGCACCAGCTTCGACAACTCCCTTCCCAAAGAGTGCAAGGATACATAGACTACTTCTGCAAGATGTGCCTCTTACTGCATATTCCATATCCTGAAGAGGTACACATATTGAATTTTGTTCCTAGCTTATTGATTCAGTTCGATAGAGAAGTAGAATTATTTGAAAATCCAACTCTAGACAAAGTATTTCAGAGAACTTTGTCTATAGAAAGGATAGTTGCTCCTAGAGGTCATACTCCTCAGTCTCACCCCTACACCAACCCCTCTTCCTATCAACCATCCAGCTCCAATCCTTATGCCCACCTTCCACCTCCTCAAACTCAAAATCCCATACTTCATACAAATACAAGGACACCCTGGTGCTCATTCTACAAGACTACCTCACAGAATTCTTCATATTGTTGAATCCTCCAAAATATAAAGACCAACAAAACCCTACTGACTGAGCTCATTCTCCCCCCCCCCAAGTGAAAGATACCAAAGAGGTTCCCCTAGAAAATCCCACAGAAGTATATCCATCATTGATATTAATGACCCATGAAGATTCAAACTCCTCCACCCAACCCCTCTTCACTCATAACTTCCAAATAAAAAATGCCTTGGATTTACTGATTATGGACAATGGAAGCCAGAAGAATTTGGTGTCTCAAGACCTTGTCAACCTCCTCAAAATAATCACCATTCCCCACCCACAACCCTATCAGCTTGGATGGGTCTAGAAGGATGTCCCCTGCCTCCTAGTTTCTAAGTGCTATCTGGTGGCTTTTTCCATTGACCAATTCAAAGATATTGCCCTTTGTGATGTTTCCCCCTTGGATTGTTTGGATTTACTACTAGGTATCCCATACCAAACCCAAATAAATGATATATATATGGAAACATCTCGCCAATACAAAATTACCAAAGAAGGCCACTCTTATATCTCAATCGCAACAACACCCAACCCCCTACTACCAAAGAATGAATCCTGAATGTACATTTAAACCACTGTAACTCTCTCTATCTGGTGCGGCCCATAACATAGAAAAATAACCCTCACCCTTTTCCTGAAACAATGATTCCCCTCCTCCAAGAGTTTTCATATGTGTTTCAATCTCCGGTAGGACTGCCCCCCTCTTTACACATTGACCATTCCATTCACCTCATCCCCATATCTGCATTACCTAATGCCCCTACATACTGGTGGGCCACAACAGAAACAGAGGTAATGGAAAGACAATTGGCTAACCTCATAAAATCTGGAAACATACAACCATCATCTTCTGCCTGTGCTTCTGTCGCATTTGTCATCCCCAAATGAGATACTTCATAAATGCACCTTATCACAAATTACCGGGCCTTGAACAAAGACACAGTAAAAAACTGTTACCCCCTGCCCCAGATTGAGGAGTTACTTGACACCCTCCACGGAGCTAAGTGGTTTACCAAATTGGATTTAGCAGTCGGCTACCATCAGGTTTGAATGAACCCTGATGGTGTTTGGAAAACAACTTTGAAGACCAAATTTGGTATTTTTGAGTGGAAAGTTATGTCATTCGGCCTCACCAATGCCCCAACAACTTTCATGAGGTTCATCAATGACATCTTCAGGTCAAATTTGGGTCGATTTGTGGTCATCTAATTAGATGCCATTCTCATCTTCAGCCGAACATCGGACACTCACATACAACATGTCCAACAAGTTCTCCAAATCCTTCGAGAACACAAGTTACAAGTGAAACAGAAGAAGTCATATTTTGGTTAGAGTTCAATTCCCTATCTCAGTTTTGTGGTCAGCTAATAAGGTATCCAGCTAGATCCATCCTGCATCTGAGCCTTGAAGCAATGGCCACTACCTCCTTCAGCTAGGGAGCTCAAAATATTTATGGGTGGCATCAATTTCTATCATAAGTTCATTCCCTATTCTTCACAAGTTGCGCATCCTTTGCATCAGCTCTCAAATAGTTCTACTACATTTCTCTAGACTAAAGAAGAAACTAATCACTTTTCTTAGCTCAAAGAAGCCCTCTGCTCATCCCCTGTCTTAAACTTTCCAGACCTCTCCCAACCCTTTGATATTGAGTCCGATGCCTCACAATATTATATTGGTGTCATACTTAAACAGGGAGGCCACCCCATTGCTTACCACTTGGAAACTTTGTCCAAGGCAAAGAAAAATTATAGCACCTATTACAAACAGTTTTATAGTATGGTTCAATCCCTAAAGCAATGGAGGCATTATTTTTTGGGTAAAGAAAAAATTCTGCATACAAACCACCACCCTTTGATTTTCACCAACTCTCATTCAAAGATTCAAGAACAAAGGAACCTTAAATGGGCCTCCTATATTTAACAATTTCACTTGGTTATCAGATATAACAAAGGCACTTCTGATAAGCTGGTTGATTTTCTAAGCCGATCTCCCACTCCAGTTTTGTCAATTCTAGAAGTATGTTGTGCTACCTATGACACATGGAAGGATCAATATGATACTAACCCCAACTTTCAAGAGATCTAGGTGGCATTGAAAACTCCCACAATGATCAATCAGACCCCCTTCCTAGACTACCCAATTCAAGATGCATGGCTCTATAAGATGAATTTGTTATGTGTTCCTCATTCAGAGCACCACCTCTTTCTCATCAGGGGACACTTCGGTACTACAAAGACCATCCAACATATGAAATGTGATTTTCATCAGCCTTCCATGCAACCTCAAGTTGAAAAATTTATCTGAGCCTGTGCACTATGCTCATAATCTAAGCCATCCAACTGGAAGCATGGATTATATCAACCACTGCCTCTTCTGTCCCAGCCTTGGGAGTCAATCTCAATGGATTTCCTCAGTGGAATTTCGACCACCCAAAAGAAACATGACACAATCTGGGTAGTGGTATGCCACTTCAACAAAATGACACTTTTTATCCCATGTACAAAGACTACTACCACAGTCTAAACAATGTAACTCTTCTTTCAACATGTCTGGCCTCCCAAGCACTATCATCTCAGACAGAGATTCTCGCCTCCTCAACACTTTTTGGAAGACCATATGGGCGCTATTGGGATGCTGTTAAGAACCAAATTTCAATATAGCATAGAAAAAACTCAAAATAAGTACTCAACGCCTTGAGAAAGAGAGAAACTTATATAATAAGCCTCTTCTAGGGGGCAACCTCCTTATTCCCACATAAATGTACAAGTACAAGATGATTCAAAATGAAAATGTCTCCTTGGTATATATAGGAGACTAGGAGGCATAATTACAAGTAATGGATTAAAGACGACATAAATAAAATAACATTACTAATATAATATGCCCTAATTGAGGGGTAATGAGCCACTATTTAGGCCTTAACATGCCCCTCCCCTTGAGATAAGTGTTTTCTGCAATGCTTGAGTAACTCTATATGCTTATGTATAAAAGACTCATCTTCCCAACTGTAATCTTCAGCTGATAGTTTCCTCCATTTAATGAGATACTCTGAAATGGATCTATTCCTCAACTGGTGAATTCTTGTGTCAGTGATGGCTTCAGGATCCAATATGATTTTTCCCTCCTCATGAAGTTCTCGCAATATAGTTTGTACCGGGATATTGTCACCTATAAGCTTCTTTAAGCATGAAACATGGAAAACTAGGTGTACTCGTGAAGATGCAGGAAACTCCAATTTGTATGCCATAGTACCAATCTTTTGCAACACCTTATAAGGGCCATAGTACTTTGGTGATAATTTATTATCCTTATTGGCTTGCTTGAGGGACATCTATTTGTATGGTTGTATTCTTAAAAACACCCAATCCCCTACTTCAAAACTTCTTTCACTATGATGTTGATCTGCTTGTTGTTTCATACTATTTTGTGCCATGGTCAGGTTGTCCTTTAATATTTGGAGAACTTTTTGTTGATGCTCGATGTGATCTTTCATTTATTGAACCTTAGATTTTTATTTTAGAGAAGAAGTGATTGAAGGAGGGTGGTATTCATAGAGTGCCATAAATGGTGTCCTTTTTGTTGTAGTATGAAAGGAATTGTTATACCACCATTCCGCCGAGGGTAAACATTTGAACCATTGTGTTTGTTTATCATAGACGAAGCAACGAAGGTAGCCTTCCATACATTTTTTCACTATCTCGGTTTGTCCATCATATTGAGGATGATAGGATGAGCTATGAGCCAATTGAGTACCCAAACAAGAAAATAATTGTGTCCAAAAATGTCCAGTGAAGATGGGTTCTCTATCACTTACGATAATCTTTGGGATGCCATATAGCTTTTGAACTGTCTCCATGAATGTAGTGGCAACTGTACTAGCTTTGAAGGGATGAGAGAGTGCACAAAAGTGTACATACTTGGTCAGTCTATCAACAATCACCATGATGACACTCTTTCCTTTAGACTTCAATAACCCTCTGATAAAATCCATGGAAACCTCCTCTCGATGCTTACTTGGGATGGCTAATGGTTGTAAAAGACTTGGGATCTTAATTGTTTCCACCTTATTTTGTTGGAAAACCAAACTTTCCGCCACAAACCTTTGAACACCATTTTATTCCCTCATAGTAAGATTGATCTTATTTCATTTTCCTGAGAAATTGATAGTTCCTCCATATGCAATCATTACTTAAAACTCTGGTGTTGGATATACAAAGAAATTGAGATCTTTGGCTAATTTATAGTGAATGAAATTATGAGTACTGCCAGAATCAAATAGGACTATTACATTTTTCTTTTTGATATATCCTTTGATCTTGAGGGTTTGAGGAGTGCTAATTCTAGCCAATGCATTACATGATATCGTGGGAGTCAATTCTTCAGACGAAATTGATTCTACGTTTTCATCTTGAGATGGTTCTTGTTCATGTTCTTTCTCTTCTTCCTCTTCACAATCTATGTAGAATAATTTCTTCTCACCACACTTATGTCCCTTACTGTACTTTCTGTCACAATTAAAGCATAAACATTTTTCTTTTCTTTCCTCCATTTGTTGAGGTGTCAACCTTGTAGGTTGAGGTGTTTTAGAAGAAGGAGCATTATTCTCTCTATAGATTTTAGGATTGGTCCTTCTAGTAGCCATAGCCATATTTTTACTTTCAACATTTCTTGCCATCCTAAATGCATTCTCCAATGGTTTGGGTTCCCAAAGGTGAATCTCATCTTGAATGTTATCTCTTAAAGTTGCTATGAATACATCAATCAAGTGCTCATCTGGAATATCTATCATCTTTATATTCAATCTTTGGAAGTTATCAATGTGCTTTGTAACTGAACCCTTTTGCTTGAGATTTATCAATTGGCTAAAGAAGGTATTGCTCCTTGTATCCTCATAGTTTGATATCATTTCTTTCGTGAAAATTGTCCAAGTGACGAGTGATTTATGAGAAAAAAGCCATCTATACCATACAAATTGATTGGGCTCTAAATATAAAGAAGCAATTCATACCTTTTGTTTATGTGGAACATTATGTAGATCAAATAATTTCTCCATCTGAAGTATCGATGTGATAGGGTCCTTTCCATGAAACTTCTACATATCGATCTTAGGGACGTGGTTGGTATTCAACCCAAAGTTAGAGTTTCTCTATTCTTGATTCACCTTCCTTGTGTCCTCATCATGAATTTCATGGGATACATTTTCACTTTCAGGTGTCCTCTCTATTATGAAATTTTTCAATCCTTCCATGATCTCCTCTTTTAAACCATCCATCTTAGTATTTATTGCCTCCAACTTAGCTTCCATCTCGTGTAGTTCATCTTTGGTTATTGTCTTCTTTTGTAAATCATTTATGTCCCTACACATTTCTTCGCCTTCATCAAGAGTCCAATTAGGATTTTATGGAGGCTTATTTGGTGTATAAGTTCCCTTTTTGGATAGCATGTTGGCCAAGTATCACTTTTGAACCTTGGTTTTTAGGTGGTTCTGCTCGACAATCTTTCTTCTATTGTATCTCCAAAGTTTAGGCCCTTCTGGGTATGAAACTTTAGTTTTTGTAGTTCTCTAATACTTCTTCTCTGCAATGCCATAGGTTTGATCAAAATTGGATGTTCCAAGTGGAATTTATGGGAACTTCCCCGCAAATTTCCGATTTTTGGCCTTTCCAACAGATCTCACTTGTATACCGTGCCCCACACAAAATAAGTGATATAAAATTTTTAAACTCGTCCCTAAAATACTAAATACTATCCACTATCCAATGAAACTGGTCTCACTCAATTTTGATACTCTAGGAAGAAGTTATGATTGTTTTACCTGGAACACCTTCTTGAGACTAGTCAATAGGACTAGTCAGATACCCTATCTTCCATAGGGTGTATCTACAAATTTACGATGACCCAAAAGATGAAATTTTTACCACAAATACCTTACTAATTTTTGTGAATATCCTCTAGATTTCATGGTTTTCAATGTTAAAAAAACTTGTTTATAGCAAAAATTCCGCAATGACTCAGTTCAGGATGATTCGAAAACCCTATCTTTCACAGGCTGTATCTCAGAAATTGTAAGGCCTCAGGAGCTGAAATTTTAACTCAACGTACCTTGATCCATCTACTAAATATCCTAGTAGCCTTTCCTTTTGATACGTTGTAGAAAAAAATTTATATCAAAAATTCCAAGGTGTCTCAGATGTAGCAGCGAAACCCCAAGACCTTAAGCTCTGATACCATATGTTAAGAACCAAATATCAATATATCATAGAAAAACCTTAGAATAAGTATTCAACGCCTTGAAAAAGCAATAAACTCGGATAATAAGCCTCTTCGAGGGGGAAACCTCCTTATGCCCACATAAATGTACAATTACAAAATGATTCAAAATGAAAATGTCTCCTTGGTATATATAGGAGACTAGGAGGTATAATTACAACTAATGGAATAAATATGACATAAATAAAATAACATTACTTATATAATATGCCTTAATTAAGGGGTAATGAGCCACTATTTAGGGCTTAACAGATGCCACCTTAAGTTTTCTACTGCATTTCATCCTCAAACAGATGGCCAAACAGATGTTTTCAATAGGGTCTTGGTTCATGCTCTCCGAAATCACTATGGGCACAAAAAACAATGGGACAATTACTTGCACATTATACAACATAGCTACAACAAGAAAACACATTCTTCTATAGGATTTTCACCTTTTGAAGTCTGCTTGGGGTTCCAACCAGCATCCCCAACCAAACTCTGACTCACCTGGGCTCTTCAAGACACCTTCCATCAACAACAAGAACAACTCTCAGCACAAAATCTTCTGCAACAAATTACACAATGCTACACTGTAGTAACATCGACACTTAAAGTCTCTCAAGAGCATGCCAAGAAACACCGTGACAAACAAAGAACCTCCATGTCCCTTCAATCGGGAGATCAATTCTGGTTACACTTGGATAAGAAGCGCTTCAAGGGACACCTTCACAAGCTTATGCCGATAAGATATGGCCCATA
Organism: Picea mariana; assembly: GCA_032191745.1. Lineage (NCBI taxonomy): Eukaryota > Viridiplantae > Streptophyta > Pinopsida > Pinales > Pinaceae > Picea > Picea mariana. The sequence continues at coordinate 22,353 of JASDQU010438493.1, forward strand.
AACCATCCTCAACAAGATTGGATAAAATTCTTATAGGTTGGACCTCCCACCACAACTGGGAATCCACAATGTTATTAATGTAAATCACTTAAAATTGTTTGAGCCTCCCATCTTGGAGGAATGAGTCACCATTACTCATCCAGTGGAAAACATTCTAGATTTCCAACTCCCTTTGGCCAAAGACACTATACTGGACACCCAAACCCGCTCTACAAGGCATCGGGCATACACTTCATACCTGGTGGCCAGCCAAGGCCAAAATCCAACTCAGGCGAAGTGTATCATAGTTGAAGTATTTCATAACAAGTTCTGTCACCTTCTCCTAGAAGAAGGGACGCTTCCAGATTTAAACAGGGAGGAATTGGGCCAAGTAGGCCACCTAGGTGAATGCCCACCTAGGGCGCACACTTCAACAAACTAGGCGCGACCTACTTCAAATTTTTATGCTTAAAAACGGATATGTAAATAAAGGTTTTCATGGGTATATAAGAGGAACTGAGACTAAAATAAAGTATTCTTCTCTTTTCTTGAAGCGATTGTCTCACTTGTCTTTTGTGGTCTGAGTTTACTTTTTACATTTTGTTGCATTTTTAGTTTTGGTGGTGTTTTTAATAGTTAGAGAGTGCGCCTCTCTTCATGGTTGCATCCTGTATGCTCCATTTTACATGCTTTCACACCTGAGAGATAGATCAAACCTTTAGCTAACTAATATCTCAGGGGACACTCTGTTTTCTTCAAGTTTTTTGAAGCAAAACAAGAGGGTGCACCACCTGGGGTGTTGCGCCCTTGTTGGTTTTTATTGTCGGGTTGAAGCAAGTGCACCCTCCTCTGTGGTTGCACTGTGTTTATCATTTTTGATCCCCAGGACTCACACTAAGATAGCCTTATCCTCTTAGCTATTCTCAACTCATCCTAATGCTGGATCTCCATCGTTGGGCTATCCTCATTAGTGATGTGCCCCTTCTCAGAGTTGTGCCCCTGTTGAGAGTTTGGGTCAACTGTCGGAAAATGGTTGTTGGGTCACCTTCCCCATCAGATCTCCTTCCTCGATAGATCAAGCGTGATCTAATCTGCTATTTGACTATAAATATAATTGCTTTCTCTCATTAGTCCAAGTTTTGTGAGCCCCGTATCACTTGTGTGGTGTGGTTTATGTCTACGTTTTTATTTTGGTATCATATCAGAGGTTAAAAACCAGTCTCAGGAACCACACTGCCATCATCTTTGAAAATGCAACCATTGTTTTCCATTGTGAGAGAAGGCATCAATCGAGTATATTCCATGGACATAAAGTCACCATTTAATCTTCAACAAGTTGTTTGTTGGTGTGAGGGCACGTACATGAGCAAGCATCTCATGTTATTTTCATGTTGTGTGCTAGAGTGTTGCATTGTAGTATCTTTCTATGTGGTTGCATGGAGTGAAGGATCTTTCTCTATCATTCACTGCTATCTGCGTGGAGTATTTAGTTGTCCCTTAGTATCGTTTTCCCTGATGCTATCAGCGTGCCTTCATTAATCCATGGAATGTTTTCACTNCCTCTTCATATGGAGCTCTACATTGTGTGCGAGTTGGAGTTGGAGTTATCTGCAAGCTAGAGCTATTCGTTGTCTGCATGGAGTGTCATTCATGCCTATGTGTTGTCTATGTGTGTTGTTGTTGCACCATCGGTCCTGTCACTACAATATAATTTTTCTGAGTGATAGTCACTACCTCCCTCCACACTCACTTTTTTGATTGATACAATTGAGTATTGTTGGCTTATGTGTATGCTCATAAAGAATATTTTAACACAAAAGGAGTTTTATCTCCATGCCTCAAGGGGATTAGATCATTGTTTGTTTGTTTCCATAAAATAAGATACTTTTGAGAAGGAGCTTGTCTGCAATAGAGAAGGATATCGAAAGGTATCAGTCAAGTCTTTGTTGTTTCTTTAAATTGGCAAATAACCAGTGAATTATTTGTGGTAGAAGATGGCCAACCCTCTTGATGATTCTTATTTTAATGAGTCCACTAAACTTGATGGATATAATTATGTAAAATGGAAGTTTAAGTTGACCAACATCTTAGAGGCATATAGGCTATGGATGATTGTCAAAGGTGATGAGCCCCAACCCGTTGTTGTTTCCTCGATTCTAGAATGGGATAGGAGAGAGATGAAAGAAAAAGTGTTGTTGTGTATGTCTGTAAAGGACAACATAATTCCTCATATAAGAGATGATGAAACTTCCAAAGATATGTGGGATGTTCTCAAAGGTTTGTACAAAACCTCTAATACAAAAAATATTTCATTCTCAAAAACTAATCTATTATCTATCATAATGGAAGCCAATGAAAGCATAATTTTGTATCCAGAATTAAAGGTTTAAGTGATAAGCTAGGTGACATTGGTGAAAAGGTTTCTAGTAGAGATTTATTAACAATTGTTTTGAAGGGTTTAGTACAAGATTATAAAGTATTCATTTCATCACTCTCAGCTAGACCTTCACCCCCTACTTTTGATGAATTGGCTGGTATTATTCTTCAAGAGGAAAAAAGAATGAAGTATTATGATTTGGACTCAAGCGGCTCAGATTTGTATTTGATTGCAAGAGGTAAAAAATCATACCGAGGTAAACCGTGGGACGAGAATAGAGGTCGGTTTCAATCAAATAAGAAAGGTATGACACATCCTGATTCTTATGTTAAGAGAAATATTCAATGTGAATATTGTGGAAAACCTGAACATCTTACTAAAGATTTTTATATAAGAAAGAATCATGAATCAAATCAAAGATACAAAAGGTATAATGGAAGTTTTGTGCATAAAGACACTTCAGTCAATGATGGATTTAAAAATCTTAAGTTGTTTATTTTTGAAGTTGCGTTGTCTGTTGAAATTGATTATGAGAATGCATGGTTCATAGATTCTGGTGCATCATCTCATAGGACCTATAATGAGGAATGGTATGATGAATATTATGAGAAAATTGATGTCACACACATTTACTTAGGAGTTAACATATCACATAAAGTCTAGGGCCATGGAGTAATAAGTGTGAACTTACCTAATGCACAATTAAGACAGATTCATAATGTGATGTATGTTCCTAGTATTAAAAAGAATTTAATATCTATTTCAACTATCCCTGAATCTAACGGTGGAATTTGGCAAGTTGAGGTGGTTGTAAAAGATATCCAAGATCGCTATAAGATTGTTTCCACAAGTACCAGGGTTGGTGGCTTGTATAATTTGGATGTGACAATGAACCGTCATGTTGCATTGACATCCACAAAAATGTGAACAAAAGAGTTATGGAACAACAGATATGGGAACCTAAATAACAATGATTTGATGTTGTTGCAAATAAAAAAAATGGTAGAAGGTATTCCTGTTATGAACAATGATCATTTTCCATGTTATGCATGTGAACTTGGTAAGAGAAATAGAGAGGCGTTTCCCATACATACAGATAAAATACAAACATATATACTTGAATTAATTCATAGTGATGTATGTGAACCTATGAAAACTAGGTCACTTGGTGGTGCTCCTTACTTTCTTATTTTTGTTGATGATATATATAGATATACATGGGTCTATTTCATAAGGATAAAAAGTGATCTATTTGAGTACTTTCAAGAATTCATAACTATGACTGAAAAAAGATAGGAAAATGTATTAAAGTTCTCAGATCTAATCAGGGTGATCAATATACATCAGGTGCAATTAAGAGTTATTGTAAATGTCATGGGATCCAACAACAATTTACAATACCTCATACACCTCAGTAGAATGGTGTTGTTGAGAGAATGAACAAAACACTAATGGAGTGTGCTCACGGTATCCTTCAAGGTGGAAATATTTCTAATGGTTTTTGGTCAGAAGATGTTAATACTATTGTTTATTTAAACAATCGAAGTCCAACTAAGAAATTAGATTTCCAAAGTCCTTTTGAGATTCTTTATTGCTATAAACCCAATGTCAGTCATTTAAAATTATTTGGATCCACTTCCTTTGTACATATTCTGAAGGATGAGAGAATAAAACTTGATGCAAAGTCAATAAAGTGTGGTTTTATTGGATATTGTACTGATCAAAAAGAATACAAATTGTTTGATCCCAGTTCACATAAATTGTTTGCAAGTAGAGATGTAGTGTTTCATGAGAATGCATATAGATTTCATATAATGAATGATGAAGATGCTTGACATAACAATAGTGATGAACATGTCAAAATGGATGTAATGGTTAAACAAGAACAAGAATAGGTATAGGTTCAATAACAAAATGAAAGCAGTATGGACATTTCAACCAGTCAGGATACATCAAGCAGAGAAGAGTCACCATAGACTAGTAGATAAGATGAAAGAAGTGAAGGAAAAAGGAGGTCATCACAACAAACTCGTCCACCTATAAGGTATAAATATTATGCATTGATGTCTCATGTAATGGATGTTGTAGAACCTATAAACTATGATCAAGCTAAAGAACATGAAGAGTGTGTAAATGCTATGAATGATGAATATGACTCCCTTATGAAAATTTAAACATGGGAATCAGTTGAAATGCCTAAAAAGCAAAGTTCCTATTGGAAGAAAATGGTTGTATAAATATAAATTTAAAGAATATGGTAGCATTGATAAATATAAGGAAAGATTAGTTGCGAAAGGATATTCACAAAAGGAGGGAATTGATTAGAAATATACTTTTGCACTAGTATCTTAATTGAATACAATTAGAGTACTTATTGACTTACCTGAAAAACATAATTGAAGACACATCAGTTACATGTCAAATCTACTTTCCAAAATGGTGATTTAAAAGAAGAGATTTATTTGGTTCAACCTAAAGGGTTTGTTAAGAAGGAACATGTGCATCTAGTTTGTAGGTTAAGGAAATCATTATATGGTTTGAAACATGCATCAAGATCATGGTATGTAAATATAGATACCTTCTTTTATCATAATGGGTTTGTGAAAATAAAAAATGATCCTAACTTGTATGTTAAGAAAGATGAAGAAGGAAATGTTTCTTTAATATCTTTATATGTGGATGATCTCATTATTACAGGCAGTGCATGCAAGTTGATTGAAGAGATTAAAATTCAGTTGTCTCAAGAATTTGAAATGAAATATCTTGGCAAATTGCATTACTATTTAGGAATTGAGTTTTGGAGAGAGTCTGGTAAAACATTGATCACTCAAAGTAAATATACAAAATAAATTCTCAGAAATTTCAATATGAGTGAATATAAAGCTATGTCAAATCCCTTAGAACATAATGCAAAGTTATACAGTGATGATGGAACTAAAGAGGCAGATGGTACTTTATATCATCAGTTGGTGGGAACTCTGAACTACCTCACCACTATGACACCAAACATTGAATACTCAAGTAGCATCCTTATTCAGTTCATGGCTAAGCCTTCTGAGATTCAATGCAAAGCTGAAAAGAAAGTACTCATTTACTTGAAAGGAACAACAAATTTTGGTATTATATATATTGATGAATTTGATGTTGATCTAACATATTTTTATGATTCGGATTAGGAAAGAAATCCTCATGATAGAAGATCTACCTAAGGCTATGCATTTCATATAGGATCAAGGGTTGTATTGTGGAGTAACAAGAAGCAACCTACTATTTCTTTGTCATCAACATAATCTGAGTATAAATCATTGACCATTGCTACATGTGAAGCTGTTTGGTTGTGGAGAATTCTTGCAGATGTCGAAGAGGAGAAAAATGGTCCAACGTTCATCAAATGTGACAATCAAAGTTCTATCAAATTCTCACACAATCCAATATATCATGCAAGATCAAAACACATCAAGCTACAACATCACATTGTGACAGAAAAGATTGAATCAAACGAAATTGGTTTGATATTTTGTAATACCAATGATAATGTCGCTGATATATTTACAAAACCTCTTGGTAAACTCAAGTTTGAAATTTTTAAAAGCAAATTAGGTGTCATAGAAAATATGTTTCTCCATTAAAGGGGGATGTTAGAATAATGAATAAACTTCTAGAATATATTGAAATTAGAATGTTGTTTTGAGCTTGTTTCATAAGCACGCATATTGCATTTGTGGGTGGTTTGAGATCCACATTAATAGGAGTGTGATCTAATATGATATTTGACTATAAATGTAATTTCTTTCTCTCATTAATCCAAGTTTTGTGAGCTCTATATCACTTGTGTGGTGTGGTTTATGTCTACGTTTGTATTTTCTTGTGGATCAATCCACACATGGATAACATGGTGGTATAGAAAAGTAATGGTTACCATCAACACATGAGGAACAATATTATTTTTTTCACTACTATCACTGGTTTTCCATGAACCTGCTTGATAAAATGGGGACACTTTTACCTAGAGTTGGATGTTTTTATGAGGGTAGACCACAGATTTAGTCATTCATGAGGTTTGGTTGAGGGTGGTTGAGGGTCACTCAATAAGGGCATAAACTTTACTCAATAACCATTAGTATCTTTGTACTAAATGGTAAAATTTTGAATTTCATGAGAAACATGACACCTTTAATATTAGTTATGATTTATTAAATATACACAATGAAAAAATATTGATTAAAAAATATAAAAGAAGATGACCTTAGTATGCATATTTTATTTAAATAAGAAAACAATCATATAATGTATACAATCTATGCATTTTACATAAAGAGACGAGTTAATTAAAACCATAGTAATGTGAACATTGTTACAGATCATTTAATATTTCTTAAGAAGATAAATGACTTATTTAATTAAAAGTTAATAAAAAAGATACATACATTTTAGGAGAATGTGCATCAAATAAAACAAATTTATTACTATTTAGTTAAAATTAATTACTAGTCTAGCCAAAAATATAGTAAAAAGAAAAAGTAACATGAATTCAAATTGTTCATGTATATTTACTTAAATATGAATGAATAAAAAATAAAAAACACCTAAAAGTGAAAATATAAAATGTAAAACTTGGATAAACATAATTTATTATTTAATAATTTTAAATAAGTAATTATATGTACACTTATTTATAACAGAAACAATGTATTTATAAGAGAAACAATGTATAGGTCCATACAACCTATAAAAAGGAAACATGAGATAAAGAGGAAAGTCTTTTTGTATCTTATTGATGGATGGTTTTCGTAATGTTTGTGAAGTTTCTTTGCTGATTGTTGAGGTTTGAAGTGTGTTTTGAAGACCGTATTTTCTTCCAAGATTATCATCTCCACTCTTCTTTTATTGTTAACTTGGTATGTTTTATATATAGCCATTGTAGCTTGAAGGTCCTTGGTATAAGATTTGATAGTAATTTCAATCCGTAATTTCACAAATGATAGTTGATATTACAAGTCAAGGAATCAACATTCCAAGAAGAAGTCTTGGGGTAATCCTTGTGAAATTCAATTTTAAGATGTTTGTTATTGTAATTATTTCTTTCTGGGTTACCAATTGTACTACATATTATTAGAAAGAACTCTTAGTTAACAAGAGTGAAATAGTTGGTTTAGTTGTATACAAGTATGAAATCAATTGCTATGGTAGTCGACTGGGCATAACTTTAACTTAATTTCTCTAATGATGGGCGATAGCCTTATCATGTGATTATTATGATCTCTATACAAATCTATAGTCTCTACTTAATTGTTGAGAACATATGTTTATTAAACCAAATCCATAATTTATTTATATGATATTTGTGCACAACAATAGTCCAGATCATGATATATATCTAACAAAATCACTTCTCGTGGTATGGAATTTTGATCCTATTTTTAAATTCACAATTCGTGATTTTAATTCATAAATCACGAGCCTTTTTCGTTACTACAACTTAAATTAAGGTAAGAGAAAATTTTCTAAGTGAAAAATTATAGAAACACCACAATTTCTAGTGAAGAGTATATCATGTGTCTAATGCTATGGTATTGATGTCATTAAATAAATAATGTACAATGACAGTTATTAACTATGAAGATTTTATTTTGCAAACCATAGTTCATATTGAATTTAGTTGTTGAATGAGTTTTATATATAGTGCATAAGCTTATATGTTTAACTTTGGATTGTTCTTCACTCCAATAAACAATAGAATATAGTGACGAAGAGGAAATTAATTAATTAATTAAATTTTAATTAATATAGTGAGGAAGGGAAAATTAATTAATTAGTTAAATTTGTAATAATTAAAATGATAATGATAGTAGTATCATAGTTATGAAAGAATAATTATTATTAATTACAATAGTTCGAATCTTAATTGAATTAGTATTATTATTATCATAATGGTAAAATTGATATTTCGGGAATAAAGAGAAGTTGCCATATGATAAATCGTTCAAACTTATAAAAATCATATCATATGACTTTGACATAAATTATTAATATGTGACTAAGATATATCATATATTAAAAAAAAGGATTTACATCCTATCATATGACTTTGACATAAATTATTAATATGTGACTAAGATATATTATATATTAAAAAAAACGATTTACCTTATTAATGATATATTGTGATGCAACCTATAAATGTTGACGATAGATATGTATGTATTATTAATTCATATAACACGGTATGCATAGCTGTTTTTGTAAAAGTATTAAGCTATTGGGGTGTTATCATATCTCTGATCAATACACTAGGTCCTTCGACCCATTTACTATGTCGTGTATAAACATTTTTATTATTAATTCAAGTAAATGAAAAATAATTAATTGAATTTAAATTTTATTTTTTGTATGATAAATATGGATAGAAGAGGAAGGATGGGTAGAGCATCCATAGGATGAGGTCCACACTTTCCTCTAACNGAGTTTCTATGCATGGTCAAGGATCACAAGATCCTATAAGTAATAATGTGCATAAAGATCTGAAAAAGGTGAACATTCTAGAGTTTTCAAGTTTTACAGATGGATAACAAGCTCAATCCTAGTTGGAAAACATGGTAATGAGTTTTTATTTCAAGGATTACCCCTTAAATATTAAAGTATGTATGGGCATGTTACATTTAAAGGTAAGTTCCTTACTTTGGTGGAAGATCTCACTGTGGTAGTTAGGAATTGATGTATCTAAAATTTTAATGGAAATTGTTTGAGGAGGGCTTTAGAGAGAATTTCCTTTCAAAAGAATTTATTGAAAGACAACTAAATGATTTTAAATCATTAAGATAAAACAACATATCAATACTTGATTATGAGGCTAGGTTCATGGAACTATTAAGATATGCACCACATTTGAACACCAAAAACTTGTGGGTCAACAATTTTGTGTATGGCCTGAACTATAACACTAGATCCAAAGTGAAGTGAGGATCTTGATGCCTCCTACATTGCATGAGGTAACTCATATGGATATAATAGTAAAGGAGGAAATTATGGGTGGTGGTTAGTTTAGATCATTCATACCTTCACGGTTGGGGGGACAAAGACCTACATCATAGTTATTTAGTACATCAAGACCCATACCTAGATGTAGAGATTCTTTAAGAGTACCAGTGATGAGTACTTAGAGATGACCAACAGGTAAGTAAAGACCACTCACACAACAAACCCGGTCGGCATAGAAAATGTGAAGACCTATTTTTCCCCAATTAGGAAATGAAAGACAATCACCTATTAGGGGGCGTTGGATATGTGGAGGTCCACATTTTCAAAGAGAGTTTTTGCATGTGTAGAATCGAGATATAGTTGGGAGAAAAGTTAGACTATAGTGGGTGATTTTTGTAAATCTCATCGGATCCATGCCATGATGAAAATTTGTTAAGATAACCACCATCCCACCATAGTGGAGACATTAGGTAAGATGAGTAATATCACTTTTTCAATTTTAATAGATCCATAAGAAACACAATTTCCTATTTCTCATAATCCATTGTTAAGATTTAAAGCAATGGAAAATGATAAAGAAGATATTAGTCAAGTTGATATGGCTTCCATAATTAAGAAATTTATATGGAATTTAGCTAAGGATTATGAGATTAATATAGATGTATTCGCAATCGGTTAAGGTTTTGGTTTTGTTTTTTAGGAGACCCAAGTTAAATACCCTTACGGTGAGTTTAGTTGGGAGGAGACACCCAAAAGTCCATCCGTGTTAAGGGTTGCTGTGACCTAGGATGGGTACGATACTCGGGTGATTTTGACGGCTTAGATTCCCCTGGTTAGCAATTTCTTAGCCAATGGTTAAAAAAGTTGGCCTAGTTAAGACACATTTATAATAAATAAACAAAAAAATAAACGACTGTAATTGAGATTAATCTTAGCATTACACGTAAAAGAAAAGTATAACAAAAGGGTGTAAATTATATACAATAAAAACTATGAATAAGAAGTACAATGAGTTTATAACAACACCTATTTTCATAAAAAAATTCAAATGTATTTCATGAATTACTTGGATTTCCACCTTAAAGAGAAATGGAATTCACAATTAAACTTAAACCATGTATGGAATGCATAAAAAAGGATCCTTATAATATTATAACTATAGATTAATAAAAGTTCCACATGCATCTCCATGACTTCTAGAATTGCGATTTATACATCTAAGCATATTGGTATATGGAGCATCAATAATATTTGTAAATAACAAATATGGATCATGGAGACTTTGTATTGAATATTAATAGTTAAATAAAGAAATAATAAACAATTAATATTTGTTACCTATAATTACTAATTTATTTGACCAAATGAAAGAAGCTAAAGTAGTTTCTAAGTTAGATTTGAGATCGAGATCTCATCAACTAAGAATAAAGGAAGAATATATTCCTAATATTTCATTTAAGATGTGGTTTGTATATTATGAACTTTTAGTTTTATTGTAATACCCTCAAATAAAGTATTTGGCATGTTAATAAATTTCCTTAACTAGAAAAAATTGAAATTAGGATTTGTAGCAAAAAGTAATTGTTATTAATTTAATTATTGTGCAAAATAGTGACTTGCCAAGTGAGCTTAATTACTGGACAGATGTAAGAGACACGATTTTTATTTAATTAATAAAAAGGGATAGAAGGAAAAACCAACTTAAAATAGATGATTATGAATCCATGAGTGGGGAACACTATGAATCTAACCTTGGGCTTGAAAGAAAACGTGTCAAAGGTCAATTTTGATGATTGACACACCCTAAAAATATTGAATTTCCAAAGCTGCGAAAATTCCCAAGGAGGGAAAGAGCTTGGAATAAGACTAACACATGGGGAAACTGAATATATACACATGTGTGAGGAGGCAGGACACTACTTAGCATGTGGAAGGGAGAAAGGAATCTCTAGAACAATTTTTGGCAATACAAAGAAAACTCAAGAGTTGTTGTGCGACCACTGAGGTGTTAGGAAACTGTTGAAATACAAAAGGCTTCTTAGATAGGAATGCTTCTTCTTCTCCCTTATGGATTCATGATCAGTCTTGGAGGTGAATGGATCAAGTAAATTTGGCTCATCTTCTCTATGGTTGGGTGGAACTTTGTTGTTCCTTCTGTTTTCATAGGTTCAATTTACATACATTTACTTGTCATGTTATTATTTTATTGGAAATATTTGGATGTGCAATTGCTACTACATATTAGGAATGTTAAAGAAAAATTAGAATTCATAATTATATGGAAATTATCACATTGTTGTTGTTGGATTAATGAGAGGGGGGGTGAATCAATAATAGAGAAATTCAATCCCTTTTTAACCATATAATCCAAGTGTTATATCAATGAAACATTATCATCCAATAACTGCAGAGTAAATAAGCAATGAACAAATGAACAATCATACACATACACAGTACACCATTGTTTTACATGGAAACCCAAATCAGGAGAAAACCACATAATGTTTTTTCTTATATGTCTTGAAGAATTGCATTCATTGGAAGTACCAACTTCTTTGGTTTTCCAGCTGCAACTGGAAGGAGGCTCCAACCCCCTAGTTTCTTAGGCTACAACCTAAGGAAAGCTCCAACTCCCCAATACTTTGGTTACAACCAGAAGGAGGATACAACCCCCAACGTTCTCCAGCTACAAACGGAAGGTGGCTACAACCACCCGTCCTTGACCTGTTCTGCCACCCTGAAGTAGAAGTAGAATGATGGAACCACTATCACACTATCACTGTGAGATATATCGTTGTAAACATGTACCAATAAATCTGAACCATGCATCAACTTGTACCTCAACTTGTAATCAACTTGTACCATAAACAAGTGCATCAACCATGCACCAACCTGTAATCAACCTGTACCATAAAGAAGTGCATCAACCATGCACCAACCTATAATCACCCTGTAGCATAAATAAGTGCATCCAAACATGTACCAAGTATGTACCAATCATGTTTCAACTACTCATCAACTATAACTCATCAATATGTACCAATATCATCAACTATACACCTCATGTATGTGCACCAACTTATCAACTACTTGTCTCAACCATGTACTCAACATGTACCACAACCAAAAGCCCTCATCAATTTAATCATCCAAATATGATTTGTAGCTCTGTAATAGACCTATTGTATATGATCACATTCATGCAAACATTCCTTAACTTTAAAAATAAGAGACTAGCATTTTCATCAAAGTTTTCTTTAGTCTCACATGCCTAGTTTTGGATTAGTCAACAACCCTAACTTGAAGTAATAATAACTTCGAACCTGTAATGTATAAATATATGAAACTGATACACGATGTTATTCAGTGTGTTTTATGCAATTCCTCCAAGTTTCACTACTTGGAACCTCTCAAAAAAGGAGTTATAGCAAAAATGGCATACCTTGCTGAATTTTAGCTTATTCTAGAGAGAGACCTTGTAGAGTGTTCCCCGCACAGAATATTTGATGAATTGATATGAAAATGTTACACAACATATGAAAAAATGTACCCTAACCAACGCATTTTGTCTCACTGGATTTGGATCTGTTATGAAGAAGTTATGACATTTTTACCCAAAACACATGATTTTGACTAGTTTCAGGACTGGCCACAAACCCTATTTTCCACGGAGTGTAACTCCCAAAATAAAAAGACACATAATATGAATGTTTTACCACAGATACTTGGATATGTTTTCTCACTTTCATAGCAATTTCACGGTATGAATCATTATAGAAAAAATGTTATAGCAAAAATGGTGAGATCACCTGTAAATAACATACCTTAGAAAGCACCATCAAAAGAATTTATCTTTCCTTGCATTTCATCCTTCTTTTCTTCACCTTCACTCAGAATTCCAATTTAGATATCCTTGGTTACCTCAGACACATATATATATTCAATATCCTCAAGTGTAATTCAAATG
>JASDQU010438493.1:35753-45877 GCA_032191745.1 Picea mariana
GTTTCGAAACAAACACTCACCATGAATTCAGTGTTTCTTGGAATGTTTCCACCTCCCGCCTGCTCTGTTATAAATTCTAGATGTTTCTGCACGCATTCTATTCACCACTCAGGCTTATGCACATTTTGTAGTTTTTCTCGCAAGCCTAGGTTGATCAAGATTTTTGCCTTGGGCCAATGCCAAATCCATCGCGTGTAGGACAAATATGTGTTGCACCATGGAAACCTCCCAAAACATAAGGAAGGGTGCGTGAAGCAGCAAAAGCGATGGGCTTGAGCCCAAAATCTTGACATTGATCAATGAAGATCCAGAGGTCGAGGTGTATTTCAAAAAGTTCGGGTGCATGGCCTTTTGCAAGAAAATTCAAGGATTCAATATGAGACTAACTGAGCAGTTCACACTCACTTTTGATGGATTTCGTGCGGTGATCTAGGGCTTCATTTTCCAGGTGACTGAGGAAACTCTGTCAACCGCAACGGAGATCCCTCTGTGCAGAGAAAGGTGGTTCAAAGGCATTCCTTTGGATGCTTGGTGCTATGAATATTTCACTAAGTGAGATTATTTAGGTGGGAAAATCAAGACATGCGTTCTGAGTAGATATTTGCAGAAACCTTTTTCAGAAACTTCTTGAATTAATTAGGAGATATGTCACCTGTGAAGGGAGGTTTGATAGGATACATTCACATCACATTAGATTGTTGATGCACTTCATAGGAAGGAGGGCATTAAATATACACTTTTTCTTATTCCAGAACCTCTGAGAGATGGAGGACAATGCCCAGGCTGAAGTGGATAAATCGAAAAGGAAAATATCTCATGTCTCTCTGATTAAATTTCTTGTAGTGGAGGAATTAAGGTCGTTGGGAAGCGACTGGGATTAGTTCTTTCTCACAATAGACATCCCAAAGGATCCAAAAGGGGATTTCCCTCTGCATGGGGAAAGGGTAATATCAAACTGCGCGGAGACTGCATTGGAAGAGGTTGTTCAAGAAGGAAAGACGTCGAAATCCCTGCGCCCCCAACATCTAATACCCCAAAGAAGGGGCAGGCCAAAGAAGAGAAAGGAAGTTGGGGAAACTCTAGTCCCAAGCAAACCACGCACAAGGTCAACTACCAAAGAATTACTTATGCATACTATTTGGCTAGAACCTGTCGAAGGTACAAGTCGAGAAAGATGGAGAAGAATGAGGAGGACATATGTCGGAGGCACATATGTTCAAGAGATGTATCAGTAGCTAAATCAAGCGCAACTTGCTATTGCTTAGCTTTACCAAAAAAACATGGAACTAAGATGACAACTAGCAACGAAGATCCTTGAGGTGTCAACATCATAGGGTCATGAGGGAAATGTGACGTGGCTCAAGAGACAGCCCAGAGATGCACAAGACACAATTGTACAGCTGCACAAAACACAGAGGATAACTAAAGAAAGGAATATGAAACATTTCAGAGAATGCGAAGAGACTAGGGAGAAATTCCACACAGCTCTTTCCAGTGCACAGAAGAAGTGTGATTAACTGAGTGCATTCTTTTATTCTCAAATTTTGGTGCATATTTTGACAGTTTTGAGGAAGGCGTCACCCTTGGACAGTTTGGTCATTTTGGTAATGAATGCAACAGTCGACATTCACCCACCACGTATGCACCCCTACAAATGAGGACGCGAAAGAAACCAATTTCATTAGAGTAGATGATGTAAGTCTAATCAGAGCACTTGATTGTTCAGATACCCTGTCAAAGGAAGGCATCGACACATCACTCTCTCATGACTAGACCTTACTGATAATAGAACCCCGTGGCAGATACAAGCGGTTACAAAATGACTGAATGCATTGGTTTGTATTTTGGAAATGTTTCATACGAAGAGTCACTTGAGAAATAAAAATCAGCTTCCTGAATTCTAGGGATAGTAGCTAGAGAGATGAGCAACCCAAGCGACACATTTTCCTATATGTTTCATCCTTTCAATGTAATCTAGTTTGGTTGGAAAACTAGTGTAGAAAGAGACTATTGAATGTAGTTTGAGCTTGATCGAAATTTAATGCAAAAGTCTTGAATCTTTGATGAAAATATTCTAATTGTAGGAGTTGAATGTATTTTTTCCTTTCTTTGCGTATGTACTTCTTGTATTCTTTATTCATATCTATTTTTGTTTGAATCAGAACATAATTTTGAACTTGGGATTTCCAGCGTGGTGACTTGGTATTCGTGCCATTCAGGAAAACCATTTTCCTCTAATTTAACTCTGAATTCATCCTCACAGGTGCTCCGAGTTACTTCACATTTTTTTCCCTCGCCACACACCGCGATTTTACACTGAAGACTACTACTCACTTAGCCTTTATCCTCTCAATTTCAGTCACCGAGTCATTTGTTTCTATCTTTTTGTTTAATCAACTCCATATCCTGAGGTCTTACTCCTGTCTCCAATAGAACTAGAACTTATTATTCAAAGGAGTTAAATCTAGCCGACACCTTTAAAGCCATATCCTTTGCCGAGACAAATTCTCTCGAGAGAGCCCTCTCCAAGTCCAAAAGGGTAGTTTTGGATCTCAAATTTGGTTTGTAGGTTTCCTTTGTCATTCATTTCTCAGCCAAACAAACTTTACAAAGGGCTAACACCTTAAATAATCCATTATAGTGCCAGTCGATTAATGGAGTATTATTACCTTGTATAAAGACCAAGACGTGGGAGCCATAACCAAGACATGGTATCCATAGATAGGATTAAGCAACGCATCTAGAATTCAAACTTTATCATGAATGAGGCTAGCAAAATCTCACTCACAAACAGAGAACCCTCAAATCCCTCACCAGAGAAGAGAAAAAAATGCATTATGGAACTCTATGAGAGAAAAGAGTGAGTACAAGATGTGAATAATGGATGAGCATGTGATAGGTCCTCTTAGACTATGAATGATTTTGAAACCTTGTTTAAGAGAGGCTAAACCTGAGAAGGTTTGAGGTCTCTACCCAACATAGAGAAGAATGAATGTTTGAAACTGTCGCATTAGGATAAAACATTATCCAAGACCTAGTGCTCTGACGGAATGGTGTAGGATTAATGTCCCAGAGTACTTGGGCAGGTGGTCTAGGCTACATTTCAAATGAGTAATGCCCTTATCAAGTGATGACTTGTAAGATAGAGTAATGTGAAAGTGACTCTTAAGAACAAAACCTTGGTAGTAGTGTGTACTTCTCTGTATGATTTTTAATGCGTAACCAGTGTATTCAAGCATATGGAGGGGATGTCGAATTATGGGTATGGATATTTTATACATTTACACTTCAGGCCTTAGAGTATGGTAATACCTTGTGTTTTAATCACTCTAATTCTTAATAAATGTGATACATTTAAACTTTAGACCGCAAGGTATGGAAATACCTTGTGTGTTAAACAATATAAGTCTTAGTATAATATCATATATTTCTTGTATGTAATATTTCTTATGCTTGTATTAAAAATTTCGACTTGTAATCTCACAAAGGAGGAAAGAACTATGTGTTAAAGTTTTAAATATAAGGATCATACAATTGACAACTATAGGAATAAGTTGTAAGGATCTAGAGACATAATAATTTTAATAGATATGTTAAGGTAGTATGTTAATACAATCATATAGTGTTAGATAAACTTCTTCCTCTTGAATTTTAATGAGTATCTGGAGAAGGCAATTATTCAAATTATGATAGGAATCAACTCTTTCATTTGAAACACTTTTTTCTTTTGTTTTAGCGGTAGAAAAGATGATATTTTACATATGGTATCAGGGCACAAGTTGACAACACTAGACCTTATGGGCATGAACATAATTCTAAAATTGAATTATGTATGCTTAATTTATAACCAAAATGAATATTTTATTGTTAAAGTTACATGATAATATTATAACTTACAATATGCTGACACAGAGCGAAGAGGAAATTAACCCTGAAGGAAATGTCAATCAACAAAACCATGAACAAAAAAGTGAGAGAAGTTCAGCCTCGAAAGTGTTGGAAATTATGAGAAGTCTCGTAGTGGAATTTAAGAATTTTAAGGATGACAATGAAAATATTAAGAAAACATAGGAATAAAACAAAGCGTTGAATGAAATATTATTGTGAAATATGGATGAGAAGAATAAGTCAAACAAAACAAAGGTAAACAAGGAGACTAGCAAACAATGATTTGAAAAATCAGGCAGAGAGTCTAAGTTAGACGATAGATCCTCAAACAATACTCAACCAAGAGAATAATCACAAACACACTCTACAAAGAAAAGGAAGCAAGTAGATCACTTGGAAGGTGAATTGAAAAATTTAAAACCCTCCACATTTCATGGAGAATCAACAAGTGAAGAAGTTGAATCCTGGTTACTAGACATTAAAAAGTACTTTTGGATTTACAATTATTCTAATAATATGAAGTTTAGAATGGAAATTTATAATATGAAAGGGAATACTAGTATCTGGTGGCAAGATCTAAAACTAGAAAAGGGGTTAAAAAAGAAAAGAATGGATTGGTCAGAACTCAAGAAGTATTTCAAGAAACAATACCTGTTGGAAAATTATTATGAAAGAAAGACCAAAGATTTTTATGAATTGAGACTAGGACAAATGTCAATGGACAATCTAATTAATAAATTATTAGATCTGCTAATATTTGTACATTATATTAAGGAGGATAAAGTGAAAATTTAGATATTCTTAAGTTGTTTACCATAGTCTTATAAAGACAAAATTTAATTTGAAAATCCTAAATCACTGAATGAAGTATTTAGAAAAGATAGAATGTGTTATGAACAGTATAAACAGAGATATGAAACTCCTAAAATGTGGAAGGATAGAAAATAGGATACATTGAACCAACATAAGAAAGGGTTTAAACTATATCCTTATCGGAATATGACCAAAGGGTTCCAAAGAAATGACTATTCATTTAATACACAACAAATTCAAGGAGGGTACAAACCAGTTAATTTGGGTTTTAAGAAGACAATAGAAAATTTGAGAGAACCATTAAAATGTTGGGAGTGTGGAGAACCACACCTGTGAAGAAAATTTCCATGCGTAAATATAACAAATATAACTATAGTTCACAATCTGTAGGAAGCCACCACAGTAGGACAGATTACGAAAAGTGTGCACAGAGTTAATGTCATTCCAGAAGGGGGACAAGCATATCATCAATCTACTGTAGTAGAAATTGAAGGTAATCTTAACAGTAAAAAAATATCTATACTAATAAATCTAGGGGAAGGTTAGAGTTAAATAATCCCAACCTTAGTGGAGAATTGTAAACTGGAAAAAGTGAAACACCCTAAGTCTTGGCTAGTACAATTAGCTACTGACACAAAAAGGAAAGAATCAAAATATGTCTCTACATGTGATATAKAAATAAATGATAAAAATACCTTGGTTGAATTAAATGTGTTACCGTAAGGATATTATGAAATTCTCATTGGTATGGATTGGTTGGAATCACACAAATTTCTACTAAATTGTTACAAAAAGTCATTTGTTTATCAAGACGAAAATGGGGTAAAAAGAACATTTCAAGGACTAAGGAAACCGATATCTGTAAGAAAATTATSAGCCACGCATATTAAGAAATGCATAATAAAGGGGTCTCAACTATATGCAATACATGTAATAGATATATTAAATGAAGATGAAAAACCAAAATTGAAAGACTATGTGGTTTTACAATATTTTAAAGATGTTTTTGCTGATGAGATACCAGAATTACCTCCAAGAAGAGAGATAGACTTTTATATTGACTTAGTACAAGTATCTCTCCTTGTGTCAAAATTACCGTACAAAATGAGCTTCCTGGAGTTAACAAAKATGGAAATACATATACAAAAATTACTAGACAAAGGATATATCAGACCCAATGTATCACCATGGGGACCATGAGTGTTATTTRTCAAGAAAAAATATAGAACGTTTTGACTATGTATTGTTTATCGACAACTAAATAAAATGAACATTAAAAATAACTATCCTCTACTGAGGATTAATGATCTATTTGACCAAGTGGGAGGAGAAAAAATATTTTATGAGATTGATCTAAGATCTAGTTATCACCAAATCATAATCAAGGATTAGGATATGGGAATTATGAATTTGTGGTAATTCCTTTTGGACTCACAAACGCACTAGCAAATTTCATGTGCCTAATGAATAGTATATTCAGTCAACATCTAGATAAGTTTGTTTTGATTTTCATTCATGACATTCTGATTTATTCAAAAATGGAAGAATAACATGAAGAACACCTAAAAATAGTACTAAAAATGTTATGAGAATATCAACTCTATGCTAAATTCAACAAATGTGACTTCTATCAGAAAAATATATAGTACTTGTGACATACTATTTCCGAGGATGGGATATCGATAGATCCAGAAAAAGATAATGGAAATTGAAGAATGGATGAGACCCGTGAACATAGAATAAATAACATCATTTATGGGAATAATAGGGTATTACAGAAGGTTCATTGAAAATTTCTCTAAATTTTTTTTTCCTATTACATCCTTACAGAAAAAGGGAGTAAAATTTGTATGGTCAAAAAAAATTTAGAAACGTTTTAATCAATTAAAGGAATGATTAAATACTACACTAATCCTTAAGGTCATCAACCCTTATAAATATTTCATTGTTTGTATCGATGCCAGCAAGGAAGGGTTAGGAAACTTTTTATAACAAGAAGGGCACGTGATTTGTTATGAATCAAGAAAAATAAAATATCACGAAAACAACTATGTGACACATGACTTAGAATTAGCTTCTCTGATTCAAGAATTAAAATTATGGTGTCATTATTTAATAGGAAGGAAATTTATGGTTTTAACTGATAATAGTGGCGTAAATTACTTGTTAAATCAACAAGGATTAAATGCATGAGAGGCAAGGTGGTTGGAATTTTGAAGATAATTTCAATTTGAAATAAAACATATTAATAACAATGAAAATAAATTTGCAGACGCACTTAGTAGAAGGACATGTGGGATTTATGAAATAATCGTGAGTAAATATGATAATGATCTCAGAGACAAAATCATTTATGAAGGTACAACGTACGAGGAATATGTAAAAATTGTAACAGCCCCCGACCACCCTCATTTGGGACAATGCCACTACTCCTAAACCAAATTCCTCTGATACCAATTTGTAACGTCCCTCGGCCACCCACATCGGGGACAATGCTACCTCAAACACACACGGTCTCAAGATCTATTATAGATAATTAAAACTATCCATGCCCAGACATAGGCCTACTGGGTTATGGTAGACAGAGCTCTTTGCAGAATAAATCACATATAAAATTAAGAGAAATAAACATAGATAACATGAAAACATACATCTAGCGAAACACATGATATTATTATAAGAATACTAGACATGCACTAAAATACATCATTAACCATTAAGCATAGAAATGATACTTATTTCTTAATTGTAGTGCACCGACTGGGTGCATACGTTCCATAAGCCTCCTAGTATTATACCACACCGCTCATCACTCTCAATAGTGGGTCACCCCCAATATGGGACTAGACTCCATCGGGAAAGGGATTCTCAGGCTAGGAAAGGACAACAAGAAGTTGCACCAGTCTACGAGAATGATTTCCTCCAAGGAGCCAGTTACTCCCATCGCTCACACACTCTCATTTCCCACATGCCTATCACACCCCAGGAGTATACACCTTCACTGTCACATAGTCCATCAACTACTCCACCTCCCTACTAGGGCTTCAACAACAGGTCAGTCAAAAATTCTCAGAGCTCTATAGCTACTATTGGACTCCCTCCAGGAGAAACCAATTCCCTAGTAAACTCTCTCACTTAGAGAGAGTTTCTCATAGGCTTGGAAACCTGCTTCTTCTGTCCAACTCCAAGTTATATGGATAGATACAGTAGAAAAATAGATATGGATCTGCAATGACACCAAGACACACCAGTCCAAAGAAAATGTGGTTCAGGACAAAAAATGGCTAGGGGCATGATATGGTTCAGGAACAATGAAATTATACTATGCTTGATAGGGAAAACAGGTTAGCTTCATCGGTTACATGTTTCATAGCTTGCATAGATCAAAAAACACGAATGAATATGGTTGTTACACATGTTATGTCTCTATGTGCATGCGTGAAAGGAATGGAAAAAAGATCCCCCCAACAGTCAAAATCCCCACATATATTTGCATTTTCCTGAGATGACACCTAGCACTAATGAAGCATGTTCCCCTCCATTTGGAAGTCATTCCCCTTCCCGAAAAGGAACTTGAGATAAAGTCATATCCTCCTCACAACATTTAGAATAATAATATATATTATTATCTAGGATTTAAGCTCTTAAGCTTAGACCCTTTTTCCAGCCTCTCATCCCCCTCCCTTACCCAGCGTAGTTGATCCTTGGCCCCCATACTCTTTAATCATGGTCGGTATACATGAAGTGATGCTTTTATATTAATGATTTGAATATTTACATATACAAAATAAGCTTCTGGCCTTAGCATCCTAGGCTCTTTGGCCCAACTATCACATAAGCCACCTAGCTTAACATTAATTCACTCACCAACCTATGAAACATGCTTACAATTCCTAATTAAAAATTAGGGGCTTGGCCTTGGGGTATTGCAATCCCATCCCCTTATTTCTACAATATCCTTAGTGTAATTCTTTTACATCATATTAGCAAGATTTTCAAAATCTTCAACAGGATGCGGGTATCATGCCTGTATTGCATCGTCATGATCCCAAGTAGTGTTCTTAGGACCGTACCAGGTTCATTGGACCTTTACCATCAATATGGCTTGATTTTGGAGCTATTTTACTTTCTGGTCCATAATGTGTACTGGATGCACTTTGACAACGCCTTCTTGCTCCACCTGAATCACATTCTAATCAATTACATGTTTATCATCAAGTATATATTTCTTGATCAACGATACATGGAATACTTTATGAATAGAAATAGATGTAGGTAATGCAATCATATAAGCTAATGGACCAATCCTCTCTAGGATTTCAAATGGTCCACAATATCTGACTGCCAACTTGGAATAGTTTCCCAACTTCAATGAACTTCTAATGGACTTAACCTTCAAGAATACATGATCACCCACTTTAAACTCCCTGTGAGTTCTACCGTTGTCAGCATAGCTTTTATTCATGTCTTGGGAAACCTTTAAATTATGTTTAATCCTCAACATTTTTTGTTCCATTTCTATGAGTGATTCTGGCCCAATCATTTCCCTATCAACTAGATTGTCCCAGCTTACAGGAGTGTTGCACTTTCTTCCATAAAGTGCTTCAAATGGGATCATCTTCAGAGATGCTTGGTACCCATTGTTGTAAGAAAACTCTACAAAGTGTAGATAGTAATCCCACTTTCATGGTTTTTCCATCACATACATTCTTAATATATCTTCTATTACTTTGTTTACCCTCTCTCGCTTCCCATTAGACTCGGGATGATAGGTTGTAGTGAAGTCCAGATTGGTTCCGAACCCCTTGAATAATCCATTCCAAAATTTTGAAGTGAATTTTGGGTCTCTATCAGACACAATTGTCTTAGGAATACCATGCAATTAGGTTACTTCTCTCATATATATATTATCAACATTGGTTTCTCTATGAGTAGTCTTCAATGGAATAAAATAGGCATCCTTGGTAAGCTTGTCCATTACTACCATGGTAAAATCATGATGCTTTCTTTTCCTTGGCAATTTCATGATTAAATCCATTGTCACCACTTCCCACTTCCACTCAGAAATGGGTAATGGCTGCAACAACCCAGTTGGGTGTCTATTCTCAGCCTTGACCATTTTACACTCCATACATATGGAAATGTACTCATCAATTTCTTTCTTGATACCTGGCCAATAGTATTGGCTCCTGAATGTTGTCATTGTTTTATGATATCCTAGGTGTCCAGCATAAGGCACATTATGCATCTCCTTCAAGATCATACTTTTCAATTCCAGAGACTTAGGTATAAAATTTTTGTTCCTCTACAATATAATTCCATCTTCTACCAATTTATAATCTTCGACTATATGTTTCATTTTTCCTTGATGCAATTGTGTTACCATCTCCATGTACTGCAAATCTACTTTTGCAGCTTCAAAA
>JASDQU010438493.1:47953-91227 GCA_032191745.1 Picea mariana
CAAGTGCTTCAATTGTTGGAATCTCTTTTCACATTTTACTATCCATTAAAACTTCACCCCTTTCTTTTGCAAGGAAGTGATTGGGTGAGAAATCCTTGTAAACCCTGCAATAAATCTTTTGTAGTAGCCAGCTAGACCCATGAAAGATCTAACTTCTGTCACATTCTTTGGTGTTTTCCATCCGCTAATGGCCTCTATATTTTTAGTATCCATTTGTATCCCTTCTTTGGATATGATATGTCCCAAATAATGAATTTGGTTCTGATAAAATGAGCACTTGCTCAATTTGGCATACAACTAGTGTTCTCTTAACACTTGCAACACCATCCTCAAGTGAGGCTCACATTCTTCTTATATCTTCGAATATACAAGGATTTCATCCAAAAATTCAATGAAAAACTTGTCTAAGTGCTCTCAGAAAACACCATTCAACAAACACATGAATAAGTTGGTGCATTTGATAACCCAAATGGAACCATTGTAATTCATAGTGACCATACCTTGTTTTGAAGGAAGTCTTGTTGATGTCTTCATATTTAATCCTTACCTGATGGTATCCTGACCTGAGATCAATATTTGAAAATATCCTTGAATCCTTCAACCAGTCAAAGAGATCATCAATCCTTGGGAAAGGATATATGTTCTTCACAATTACTTTATTTAACTATCTGAAATCAATACACAATCTCAAGGTCCCATCTTTCTTCTTCACAAATAACATTGGGTTACCCCAAGGTGACACACTTGGGTGTATGTACCTCTTCTTCAATAGCTCTTCAAGATGCATTTTCAACTACTTCAGCTTTGGAGTACTCATTCGGTAGGGATTCTTTGACACTAGAGTTTCTCTAGGCATCAAATTTATAGAGAAATCAATATCTCTCTTTGGGGTAGCCTTGATATCTCCTTAATTACGTCCTCAAACTCTTTTAGGACTACTTGATCTTCTATATCTATCACCCTATCCTTAGGTATTTCCTTCATATGCACTACAAACACTTGGCAGCCCTTCCTAGAACACTTCTTCAACTGCATTGTTGATATTTCTCAGACAGTGACTGCCCTAAGAATTCCTTGGACTGCTCTCGAGTTCCCTTCCTCATCTAGGAAAGTGAATGCCTTTTTATGACAATCTAATATGGCATGGTGTTGGTCCAACCAATCCATACCAACTAGACATCCATGTGAACCCAAAGGAAATATGTTCAGATCTCCCTTGGTATTCATCCCATTCATTCCCAATGGACATGACTTAACCAACTCAACAACCTTTCTCTTGGCTTCTGTAGCCAACTACACCCACCAATATTTACCATGCTTTCATCTTGGAAATTGCAATCTATCAAGTACCTTAGGATCTATGTAGCTATGACTAGCCCTTGAACCAATTAAAATAGTAAAGGCATGGTTATTGATCATACCTTCTACTTTAATCATGTGTGATTGAAACTCTTCTTGCTTGTTGTCCAGAGATGCATAGATACTTGGCACACTTCTTCCCATGTCATCCACTATTTCTGCTTGGTGGACATTATGGAAAAGTCTCACTTTTTCACATTTGTGAGGAAAATCCATATACTTATGATCTCCTTTATAACCCCAACATTACATCGATATCTTCCTTGGCATTTTCCCACCTGCCTCGGCCATATTGGGATCTATAAAAGTTGGCTTTCCCAGAGGATCATTTCTAAAGAATGGAGGCTTTCCCCTTCTTCCTCAGATCTGTGCTAAACTTCTTGTCCTCCCAAGCCTTCTGGAAGGTATGATTTCCTGTTTTCTGATCATATAAGAACTTAGCTCTTGTTATGGTTTCTTCCAAAGTTTTAGGATCATCATACTGAATCTTGTCACTGATGAAGGATGGTAGTCAACTCAGATATCTATGGATCTTAACTATCACATATTTGATGGAGGAGCCATACTTTAGCAGTTCCAAGAATCTCCTTTCATACTCATCAATGGTCATCATTTCCATCTTTAGTTCAAATAACTCTTTCATATTTTTGTCATAATACCTCTTGGTCAGGTATTTCTTCTCAAAATGCCTCTTGAATTCCTTCCAAGTCACATTTTCCTCTCTGAGGTGTTGTACTTGCACAAGTTGATCCCAACACATGGATTCATTTCCTTTCAACTGATAGATGGAAATTCTTCCCTATGCATGAGAATAATAACTATGCAATTGGAAGTAATTCCTCATGCCTAGCAACCATTCCTCAACATATTCATCCTTACTGTGCTCTCCATCAAAAGTAGGAGGTTTGGTATTATTCATTTCTCCTTTCAACTCATCCACCCCAGATCTCCTATGCTTCCTGACAGGGGATGGACCTTAACTATTGTGTTCTCTCGTATGGGAACTATTTTGGGAGTGATGGTGATGTCTGATACCACTCCATGATCTTTCTTTTTCCTCAGGGGTCTTGTGGCTTCCTCATTTACTGGATCCACTCTCCTTATCTAACGTATTCTCAACTATGTACAAGATTTCCATTAAATTCAGGTTGAAGTCTTCCTGGTTCTCTTTGGCCTTAATAATCCTTTCATTATCAGCTTTGTGTCTCTGTACATCTATCTTTAATTTTCCGATGGTCTCCACCAGATTAATGTCTTCATCTTTTCCTTATCCATGTCCATTGGAATTTGTTCTTCAATTCTGAGATGGACATTCATTCCTCTAACCTCAGCTTCTTGATTGTAATCCTCTTGTGCATCCTCCATCTCTTTGGACTCCAGGAGGATTATGTTCTATTTTGGAATCAGAAAACTCTGCAAAAGTGTGTAGCCAACATAACTCTTGTAAGGCTAACTGTTTGAACAAAACCATGCAAACATGTACAATTTTGGTTTATAAATGATCATAATTCCTTTTTTTTGATTTTATGAGACATTTTACTTTCCATAGACAATTTCTAGGTGAACAGTTGTCCTCTACTATTCCAGAACTTTCCAACGACTGCTCCCTTGCTCAATTCTGAGTTTTGAACATGAAGTTATGACTATTTGAGCAATGGTACTTCCTGGAAGGTGATCTATGTTCAACTGTTATTAATTCTCAGATCCAAATTAGCCCTTGGATCAGTGCTAGATACTATCTTCAACTTCAAATCATTTTCCTTACTTATTTGGATGTAGGTTTGTTCAATCAAGGACCTCACAGGATCCTCTAATCCTTTCTTTGTTTCAAACATAATTTTCGGGCACTAGCCCCTTTTCTTTAGCCCCTGAACACATGTGACCACAGTTGTGACCCAGTGCTATCAAATAGGTTCTTATATGGAGCCTTGAGAGCTTTGGGTCTCAGAAAATTCATCTTCATAAGCTCTTGTTACTTCTTGCCTCGCTTCTCCTAAACGTTTAACTGATGAACCCTTTCACAATACATTTTCGAAGGTTCAGGGATCCACTGCTTTGGAGCTTTGTACAAATTACACCTTGTTTTTCCCTGAACGTCTAAATTAACGAACTCCCACAGTATCATCAGTGTCCACTTCCCAATTTTCCACCTGGAAGAGTTATGGAGTGGACACATGGAAAATGTCTACTGTGTCCATGCACCCTTGGTGACATCATCCATCCATGTCACTCTGAAACTTTGGGGTCTAGAATATTCTCCTTCAGCACATCAAAAAAACCCCAGACCACCGAAATCATGACCTTCAGAACCCTCTAGGGTCCACTTAGCTCTAATTTCATCAATCCAGGTGGTGACACATGGTCCCACTATCGAGCGACACATGTTGGATCTCTATTGGTTCTAAGAGCCTATGAAAAGTACAAAACTTGATGATTTGTGGCATGCCTACAGGAGGTCCGCGTCAACCCCCGATGATTTCATCATTCAACGCCACTTCAGAAATTTAGGATTTCAGACGTCTAGAAGTTCTTCCAACAATTTTCACCAAATTCCGAACTCTCGAACTGTTTAACCCTCTGGGGCCCATGAACTACAGATGTCACCAATCAAAGTGGTGACATGTGGCCCCACTATCAATTCACATGTGTTAGGTTCCAATCGATCCTAATGCCTGTCAAAATCATGAAAATAAGTGACACGTGGTGGATCTCGGTAGGTCCACATCACCCCCAGGTGATGTCACCGCCACGTCACTTCAGCACTACGGGACTTCGTGGATCTCTTCCCTACGCACAATCACAAACCATTTCTTTTGTTGTGTCAAAACTCCAAACCTTCTTAGTATTTGGACATGTATCCCTTAGAATAGACAGTCCATATTGATTTCGGGCTTTGGGACTTTGGAAATATTCCCCACTTATAGTTTTAAAATGTCCATAGGGGTGAAGTCCTAAGGAAATCGATGCTTATCCTCCACGCATCTTCTTTGGATCCAACAGATCTAAGTGGTCTATCCCTTCCCAAACTATTCCAATGGCTCAAGTTTAAATTTGTGGCCCAATACCATGCCTACTATGGTTCATCAAACTATTATTCCTCATGAGCTTTCCAATACCACCTAGGAGCTCTCTCAACGCCCTCCTAGAAATTTGTATAACAATTTTTTTCGTTTGGAAAACAATTCCTATGGAATTTCTTCTATAACCACTTGTACGTTCCATACAGGCTCATTGTTGAAACCTTGGCTTTGATACCCATTTGTAACGTCCCTTGACCACCCTCGCCAGGGACAACACCACTACTCTAAAACCAAACTGATTTCATACCAATTTGCAACATCCCCCAACTACCCTCATTGGATAAAACACTACCTCAGACATACACAATATCAAGCTTTGTTATAGATAATTAAAACTCTCCATTCCCATACATAGACCTACTGGGCTATGGAAGATGGAGCTCTTTGTGGAATAAATCACACATAAAATTAACAGAAATAAACATAGATAACATGAAAACATACATGCAGGGAAACACATGATATTACTATAAGAATCGCAGACATGCACTAAAATAAATCATTAACCATTAAGAACATAAATGATAATTATCTCTTAATTGTAGTGCATCGACTACGTGTAGACCTTCCATGAACCCCCCAGCCTTAGACCATGTTATTCATCACTCTCAGTAGTGGGTCACCCCTGAGTTGGGACATGACTCCACCGGGAAAAGGATTCCTAGGCTAGGAAAGGACAACATGAAGTCGCACCAGTATACAGGAAGGATTTCCTCTAAGGAGCCATTGACTCCCATCTCTCACATAATCTAATTCCCCACATTCATGTCCCACCCCAGGAGAATACACCTTCATTGTCACATAGTCCATCGACTGCTCCACCTCCCTTTTAGGGCTTCAACAACAAGTCGAACAAGAATTCTCATAGATCTGTAGCTGCTACTGGACTCCCTCCAGGATAAATAACTTCCCCAACAAACTCTCTCACCTGGAGAGAGATTCTCATAGGCTTGACAACCTGCATCTTCTGTCCAACTCCAAGTTAGATGGATAGATAAAATAGAAAAAAATATACAAATCTGGTAATGACAACAAGCCACACTAGTCCATGGAAAACATGTGTCACGACCGAAAATGTCTAGGGGCACGATATGGTTCATGGATGACACAATTATACTATGCTTCACAGGAAAAATGGGTTATCTTCAAGGGTTATAGGTTTCAGAGCTTGCAAAGGTTTAAAAACACGGAGTAATATGGATGTTAGAGATGTTATATCTCTGTGTGTTTGCGGGAAAGGAATGGAAAAGGGATCCCACAAACAGTCAAAATCCCCACATATATTTGCATGTGCCTGAGATGACACATGGCGCTCATGAGGAATGTTCCTCTCCATTTGGAAGTCGTTCCCCTTACCAAAAAGGAACTTAGGATAAATCTATATCCTCCTCATAGAATTTAGAATAATAATATATATTATTCTCTGGGATTTAAGCTATTAATCTTAGCCACTGTTTCCAGCCTCTCAACACCCTCCCTTACCCATCCTAGTGGAGCCTAGTCTCCCATACTCTTTCATCATGGTCGGTCTGCACGCAATGGTGATTTTATATTAATGATTTGAATATTTACATATACAAAACAGGCTCCTAGCCTTAGCATCCTAGGCTCTTCGACCCAACTATCACATAAGCCACCTAGCTTAACATTACTTGGCTAACCAACCTATGAAACATGTTTACAATTGTTGATAACAAATTAGGGGCTCAGCCTTGGGGTATTACAAAAATAGAGGAAAAAATGATGACAGGTGAAGAGGAAATAAACATGACAGATTTCATAATCGACCAAGAAGGAATTCTAAAATTAAAAAAAGGAATTTACATACAAAATTAGATGGATTTAAAATTGCTAATATTTAATGAAATCCATAAAAATCATTATTCAAACCATCATGGATACCCGAAAATGATTTCAGCACTAAGATATAATTTTTAATGGCCTAATATGAAAACCAATATAGCCGACTACTTAGAAAAATGTTTAGAATGTCAATAGGTAAAAGAGGAACATCAACATCCAATAGGTTTATTGCATCCTTTCCCTATACTGGAATGGAAATGGGAAGTAATATCAATGGATTTTATGATAGGTTTGCAAAAATATAAAAAACAACATGACTCAATTATGGTAGTAGTGGATAAGCTAAGTAAATCTACATATTTTATACCTGTAAAGTCTACTTACAAAGTTATTCATATTGCAAAAAAAATTATGAAAGAGATATTTAGATTACATGGACTACCAAAGAAACCAATTTATGATAGGGATGTTAAGTTTACTTCGAGTTTCTGGAAGGCATCGTTTTCAGGTCTTGAAACTGAGTTGAAATTTAGTACTAGCTACCATATGGAGACAGATGGACAAACCAAATGTACTAACCATATTATTGAATACATGCTTTGAATGTATGTAATGGATAAACCGATAAAATGGGAAGACTACTTACCTTTAGTAGAATTTGACTACAATAACGACTATCAATCCTCAGCCAAAATGAGTTTGTTTTAAATCCTTCACAATAGGAAATGTACAACTCCTATTAGCTAGGATGATCCATTAGAAAAAGTCATGGTTGGACCAGATATGTTACAGGAAATGGAATCTATGGTTAAAAAGGCTTAACAAAATTTAAAGGTGGCACAGGACCAACAAAAGAGTTACATAGATCGTAATAGAATACATAAAGAATTTAACATTGGAGATGATGTTTATCTCCGGGTTAAGGGAAGAAAGAGTTCATTGAAACTTGGAACATGTACAAAATTAATGTCGAGATTTTGTGGACTTTTTGAAGTGCTAGCACGCATTGGCCCAATATCATATCAACTAGCACTACCAATAAATTTAAAAGTTCATAATGTCTTTTATATTTCGTTATTAAAGAAGTATGTTCACAACCCTACTCATGTAATTGATTGGAACGTTTTATAGGTGGAACAAGAAGGTGAGTTCCAAGTGGAACCTTTGTGCATTCTGTACAAGAAATAAATAGTGTTGTGGAACCAAGTCATCATTCACATAAAAGTGCAGTGGAAGCACTTCAGTCCTGAAGAAACTACCTGGGAGTTGGAGGATGTCATGAGGAAGACATATCCAACTCTATTGCAAGGATGAATGAGAAGGAATAAGAATTTAACTTAGAGGACAATATTAATTCCATGGGGTATATTATGTAATAACCCTTAAATAAAGTATTTGGCATGCTAATAAATTTCCTTAAGCGAAAAAAATTGAAATAAGGATTTGTAGAAACAAGTAACTGTTATTAATTTAATTATTGTGCAATATAGTGACTTACCAAGTGTCCTTAATTACTGGATAGATCTAAGAGACAAGATTTTTATTTAATTAATAAAGGGGGATAGAAGGAAAAACCAAGTTAAAAGATATGATTATGAATCCATGAGTGGGGAACAATATGAAGCTAACCTTGGGCATAAAAGGACATGTGTCAGAGGTCAATTTTGATGATTGGCATACTGTGAAAATAAGGGATTTCCAGAGCTGCAAATATTCCCAAGCAGGGAAAAGAGATTGGAAAAAGACTAAGACCTGGGAAAATTGAATATGTATGCATGTGTGTGGAGGCATGGTGTTTCTTAGCATGTGGAAGAGAGAAAGGAATCTTTGGAATAGTTTTTGGGAATACAAAGAAAACTCAACATTTGTTGTGTGAACACTGAGGTGTTAGGAAACTATAGAAATAGAAAAGGCTTGTTGGATAGGAAGGCTTCTTCTTCTCCCTTATGGATTCATSATTAGGCTTGGGGGTGACCAGATCTAGKAAATTTAGCTGATCATCTCTATCGTTGGGTGGAACTTTGTTGCTCCTTTTGTTTTCCCARGTTCCATTTACATACATGTGCTTGTCATGTTATTAATTTATTTGAAATATTTGGATGTGTAATTGTTACTATRTATTAGGAATGTTAAAAAAAAATCAGAATTCATAATTATATGGAAATTATCACATTGTTGTTGAGTAGCTAAGAATGTCACGATAAGATAAGAATGGAAATTTATACAAGAATTTACTACTTTATACTGAACACAGTGAAGGAAATAGAAAGATCAAAATGAAATAATCCTACAAGGGTTATTGTATGATTTGATAATTGTATAGTATATATACACACATTTTTTATTCTGTGAAAATAACATCTAAAGAAACCAGGAAATGAATAACAATTTCATAAAACTTTGGGAAAGGATCAGATTAGAAAAGTATGAAAGTATGGTTACAATCAACGGATTTTGTCCTCGGATTTAATCAAGTATTACATGCATTAGTGTGTTCTAATGATTGTTCCAATACATAGACTATAGAGTATGTTTGAGAAATATAACTATGGAAACATGCCATATTTAGAGTTTAAATAAAATCGATATCTTTGACCTCCTCCTTTAAAAGTCGAGGAAAGGAGCTCGAATACATTTCATGTTCCCATTCGTTTTGCCCCGAACTGCAAGGAGTATAACCTGTAGAGAAGGGTACAATACTTTATTAGTCTGACATTTAAAAGACAATTAATTATATATATTCAAGTTCAAAATTTCCACTTATACCTGTCTGTATGGAATTTTCGAGATCGAAAAGGCCCATTCGTGAATTATCTCCTAGGGAAGGGAGAGTGATGGGTTCTCGCATACAAGAGGCCCGTCATTAAATTGTGGATCCATAAAAATATCAAGTATCAGATAGAATAGAAAATCATTTGAAAATGAACAACAATAATCTACTAAATATTAAACTATTTAAAGATAACAGACATTAAAGAATTATAGTACAAACATAAGAATAATGGGTAAGAAATTTATTCCATGTAAGACATTTTGAAAAGAGAAAATCATTAAATCCTCTTAAGGTGATATGATGTTTTTCATCGTTCTCATACACAATATTATTGATGGAGTAATTTTCCATAGACACGCGAATTAAGGGTAGATTTGAAACAGCAAGAATATATAATTTTATGCCTCCGGGTGCATTGCAGAAACAATTTCACCAATTATTGAATCCTATGCACAATTTCTACTTAGTTATTACGAATGTGTTCCTATTAAAAACAAATTAAAGGTAGTCCAAAGTACCCAAAAGGATTCAATTAATATAACTGATTAGGCTTACGAAAGACATCGGAGAAATTAATCGAAGGGATTTTTTATTTTTTTTTATTGTTTAGCCAAGATCAAAACATGAGTTGGAATGACCAAACATAGAGGAATTTTAAGTTATAGATCAATTGAATGAAACGACTGCACATAAGTGACCCTTAGATAAGAATGTTGATAATAGTAATAATAAAACTTTATATAGGCTATGATAAAATGATTAAAGGGTAACGAGTTGGTTAAGTCACGACATGACCTTCTTGGTCGACCTGTATCAGTAGGAAACACTGAATATTTAAACGAAATTCGAAAAAAAATCTATTCCATAACCGAAATAAGCTTAAAATTTTTTCACAGTGAATAAAAAATGTGAACTTAGTCAGGATAAATGACAACCCAAAAATGGTAAGTGCAACATTCCCATTACAAGAACGAGGGTCAAATAACTTTTAATGGATTGGAGTGATACTCGGAATAACAGGGTCTTAATCTCGATAGTTAATAATATCAATCCCTAACAATTCGACAATTAAAATGCTATGAGATGGGTATATCTATTGTATACGTGCACCGAGATATTAATGGACAATTTAAAATAATAGTGTAGTAAACAATAGTATTTCTTATAGTTAACAAGAGACCAAGTCTAAGATTCCTTAAATAATCCATTACAGTACAAGTCGATTTCCTCAAAGGATAGAATGGATTTGTTATTCTTATCTTGTGTAAAGAACAACACATGGGAGCCATAACTACGAGTAAGCGACGTGTCTAGAATTCAAAATTTATCACGAATTAGGGTATCAAAATCTCACTCACAAACAAAGAACCCTTGAATACATAACGAGAGAAGAGAAAAAAAATCATCACGAAAGTTTGAGAGAGAAAAGAGTGAGTACAAGATGTGAATAATGATGAGAAGATGACGGGTCCTCTTAGACTATGAATGATTTAGCGACCTCATATAAGAGAGGGTAAACTCGAGGATGGAGGAGGTCTCTACCCAACACAAAATGAAATGAATGTTTGAAATGGTCTCATTAGGATCAAAACTTCTCCAAAACCCAACGCTCTGACGGAATGGTGTAGGATTAATGGTGCAAAGTACCCGGGCAAGGTTGTCGAGGCCTCCTGCTAAATGAGTAAGGGTCTTATCACATGATGAATGGTATGTTAGACTAATGTGCAAGTGACTCTTAATATAAAAATATTGGTGGTAGTGTGTACTTCTCTGTATGCTCTTTAATGCATAACCAGTGCATTCAAGCATATGGAGGGGACACGGCATTATGGGTATGGATATTTTATAACTTTACACTCTAGGCCTTAGGGTATGGTAATAACTTCTGTGTTAATTAGTCCAAGTCTTAATAAATGTGATACATTTAAACTTTAGTCCTCAGCGTATGGTAATACATTGTGTGTTAAAAAGTCTAAGTCTTAGTATAATATCGTATATTACTTGTATGTAATAATTCTTATGCTTGTATTAAAAAAATTGTCTTGTAATCGCATAAAGGAGGAAATAACTATGTGTCAAAGTTTTAAATATATTGGTCATACGATTGACAACTATAGGAATAAGTTGTAAGCATCTAGAGACATAATAATTTTAATAGATATATTAAGGTATTATGTTAATACAATCATATAGTGTTAGATAAACTTCTTCCTCTCTAATTTTAATGAGTATCTGGAGAAGGGAATTTTTCGAATTCTCATAGGAATCAACTGTTTCCTTTGAAACCATTTTTTTTTAGTGGTGGTATACTGCATATGGTATTAGAGAGCAGGTTGACAACACTAGACCTCATGGGCATGAACATAATTCTAAAAAAGAATTATGTATGCTTAATTTCTAACCAAGATGAATATTATATTGTTAAAGTGACATGATAATATTCAACGCATTAATTAGACACGAAGTAACACTCGCGTGAGGGTTAGTGGACTAGACAAGAGTTTTGTATCCTAACTAGACAGATATTATCGTTACAGGGTTTCGAATTGGATAGTATGCGACTGTCAAGGTGTAAATGATCTCTGCGCAATGGCATTTATTGTAGTCTATCACATGCTTCTTGGGACCGTCTCTTGTTTAATGGTGTCCAATCGAGAGTTTTCCACGATGCCCTAGTCACATGGCTGGGTACCATCTCTGCATTAATGCCAATAAATTAACCAATGAGGACCTTCCCGAGGTCTATTATTCATTTGTCTCCTCATCTCTGTGTAACTTTTCCTCCTTCGTTCACCATAGCTCCCTGCTTCAATTTTTCGTAGTTGCATAGTCCAGCGTTTTGGTGGAGTTGGACTTGCTCGATTAATGGCGGACTTTGTCTCTATTTCTATCAAGAGGTAAGGTTCCTCTGGCTGTAACAAATATAAATTCTCATTTTAATAAGGATTGATTGTGCGTATTAAATCTCCTAGAAACAATATGTTAGAGTGCTGGGCCTGTTTTCCCATGGTCGTAGTAGGGTTATTTCTTTCTCGGTAAAGACAGTCCACGTGGTAGTGTTTGGTGTTATCTTTAGGTTTAACCTATCCTTCATTCTATTGTTACTTACTTATGGTTCTTCAACCTTATGGATTCGAGAGAGGGCTAAAGGTCACACTTGCATTCCCCGGAGGTTCTATCACTCGGTAAAGTCCCATAACAGTTCGTGATTATGGACTAAAACTCTGTGGCTTTCTCGGGTTTCCTGTCTTGCATGGTAATGGTTTTTCCCAACTATGAGAGGGAGGTTTCTGTTAGAACTCCCATTTCATTAGGTCCTTTCCTTTCGACATGGATGCACTGGTAGGGAAAACTGTAATGTTTAAGGATATCTAACTCTGTTAATTTCGTGCACTCTCATTTCTAGTAAGTTCAATTGAATTCGTCCCCCTTCGCAACTATGAGAAAATGTTTCCTTTAACCTACAGTCCTTTATGCTCTCCATGATGCCCTCACTCCAGTATGAACACAATGTTAAGTTCTTTTTTGTTTGGTTTGGTCTTTGTCCTGTGGCATCTGGCTGAAGGATTCCCTTGTCTATGGTTCTTAAGGGTTTGAAATATTAACCATTTTTGTTAATTCGTACCCAAGGATGGTTTCAACTCATTTAAGTTTCTTTTGGTTTAAGAAGGTTTTGAATATAATGATAATGGACTCGTACCCCGTTCGATATCCCAACATGCAGATCTGAAGTTTCGAGTTTACACTATGCGTCCTTCATTATACTGTTTGATTTCTATATGATTAATTTGTTTCTAGAGTTTTGACTCTTTCCATTTTCTTTAAGTTCAATTTCTAAAATAATGATGGGCCCCTTTTGACTCTGAGGGTACCCATCAGGTGGACTTTAGTCTCTCCACCACTCTTAGGATCGTGGTTGACATTTCATAGGGATGCAAGGAGGCAGAATGACTCTTGCTATAGGCCCAAGCTAAGCAATCATTCACACTCTCTTACCTTAATTTTTGGTTATGGTAATTTACCCTAGTACTTTGGTTTATACTCAAAATACAGATTCTTATTATTAAGATGCTAATAGAAAATCTTGTTGATCTTCGTATAGGGTTGGATTGTACGAGAATTATCGGATCTTGGATCCTGCCATATGCAAAAGGTATTCGATTTCCTCTCTTTCAGTAGTCTCAGGGTTTTACCTCTTCAGGTTCTGGCCAACGAAAGTAACAGTTCTGACATAGGATATCGTTGTTATGGGAGTTTGTTTCATGTTACTATAGCGACTAGTTAGGAATGCTCTTAATGGTTGTAAGGGTATTTCATTGTCGGGAGGATTAAAATGCAATCCTCGCATTGAGATGGATGCATCTATGACTACTGGCCTAATTTCAATATAGAAAGTTTTTATATCGAGACACGGGAATTTTCTTTTCTTATACACTTGTAATGGACAGTATTTGTAAAAGAAAAAATGTTGATAATGATTTAATCCAAGCATAGTGTGATTTTGATCTTCTGTTTTTTGTCATTAAGAAGTGGGATTACAAATATTGTTATGAAAGAATTACTTTCTGGTTATGCATTTTATGGTATTGAACTGTTCATTTCTTTAGGTAGTCGTTGACTGATTGGATATGAAATATATTCCTTAAGAGTGTCTAAGACCTTGCACGGTCATATGTATATATATATACCCTTTATTCGCCTGCACAACTTACCATGCATAACTATTTGGTGTCATCCATATTATCTATAGTACCATATACATATAAGTACAAGTTTGGTCATTTTCTATTACAGTTCATCGTTCTAAATTTCAGTAAGTTTGTTGGCAAATATTTAACTGACAGCGAATGGAAAATATTTAATAGACATTGAATGCTTGTCATTTATGGCAAATAACATAAGTACAGGAAGAATGTACAGAGGATTGATGGCATAACAAAAGATAAGTTCAGGAAGGATGAATGATTGAAGGCGAATGATCGAAGGAAACACAACATTGATTGAGTGATCAAAGACTCATAAAGTTTGAGAAGATCTCAACCGTTAGATTCGACTCCTTTCGATGTTTCACAGATCGAGAGTTGGAGGCATCAAGAACATTTACTTCAAGAATTGCGAAATCGCGAAATGAAAAATCACGACTTAATCTGAGCCGTCAGATCAAGGTTTGATCTGGACTGTTGATCTGAGTCCATGTCGGAGTATCGAAAATCGAGAGATGGAGAAGTCAGAGACTCTCAACAGGAGGAGTCCCAAAGTGACGAAATGAGAAATCCTAAAACAAGACACGTCAGCAAACCTAAGAACACGTGGCACAACCAGGGAATGACAAGTGTCAAGCTGATTCAACACTTCAGGCACATGTAAGTCATGAATCAAAGTGACATGTGGCAGTATTCAACATGTGTCAATCCACGTGTGACATCAACGGGTTTACACCACTTCGGAATTTCAAAAATCGGGAGATGGAGATGACAAGAAATCCTACCACAAGAGTCACGAAATCGCGAAATGAGAAATCGCGAAAGCGCCTTATGCATAAGGCTATGGTCACAGTCCTTAGTCACATCAGCGAGAGGTAAAGGAAAGAGCTAGACCAACCAAGCTCGTTTTCGGGGATCGCGACTTGGAGAGGCAAGAACTCAATGCAACAAGAATTTCAAAATCGCGATGTGTAAAATCTCAACTGAATCTGAACCGTCAGATCAAGATATGATCTGGACCGTTGATCCGACTTCTTTATGGAGTTTCGTGGATCAGGATTTCTAAGTGACAAAAACACTGAACGCCAAGAGTGTCGAAATCGTGATGTGTGAAATCTCGACTGAATCTAAACCGTCAGATCAAGAAGTGATCTGGACCGTTGATCTGACTTCTTCACGGAGTATCGGGGATCGAGATTTGGAAGTGACAAGAACATTGAACATCAGGAATGTCGAAATACCGATATGAGAAATTGCGGAATGATCTGAACCATCAGATCAAGTGCTGATCGTAGGGTTACTGTTCTCTCTCATAGTTAACTCCTTAGTTACGAATCTGTTAGTGAAACAGATTTATGATTGCAAATTGGTTGGTGTTTTAGTTGCTCGGACAATTGTCTTTCTTTTTCCTAAGGAAATGCAAAGTGGAACCGCCAGTGAGTGTGTATAAAAGAAAATGAGACAGACAGTGTGAGGTTG
Source organism: Picea mariana (assembly GCA_032191745.1). Classification (NCBI taxonomy): domain Eukaryota; kingdom Viridiplantae; phylum Streptophyta; class Pinopsida; order Pinales; family Pinaceae; genus Picea; species Picea mariana. The sequence goes on from JASDQU010438493.1 coordinate 63,151, forward strand.
GTTGTTTTGTATGAAAAATGAATGAAACTGTAAGAAAGGGTAAATTATAGAATGTGCAGAGTGAGATGGAGAAGATGCACAGCATGAGATGAAACTCAGTGAAGAGTAAAAGATGATGAAGAGAAGTTGAAACATAGCAGAATGACAGAACGATTTAATGTAGAGCAAACCTGCTGAATAGACAGAGGAAGAAAAGAACAGAAGAACAATTTGTAGAAGACCAGTTTTACAGAACAAGGAAAGATTGGTAAGAATTGATTTATCTGTATAGTTGACTGCTTATTTATTCATTTAATATTGTAGGGAGGTTGGGAGGTGCTCGGGAGGAATGTTCTCCTCAGAGGTTCAAGTGGGAGCTTGAACACAGGAAGTTGTAGCTTCCATCTGGTTGCAGCCAGAGAAACTAGGGTGGTAGGGTGGTGCAAGGGAGAACAAGTGTTCTCTGTTATACAGGTTGGAGCCTGTGTAACTGGAAGTTGGTGCTTCCATCCAGTTGGTGCTGGAACATATAGGGAGTTGGTGCTTCTTTCTAGTGGGTGCTAGAGAAACCAGGGAGTTGGTGCTTCCCTCTAGTGGGTGCTAGAGAAACCAGAGAGTTGGTGCTCTCAAACAAGTTGCAACCTGTAAAACAGAGGTAGCAGCCTCACATTGAGTTGGTGCTCAATTAAAGATGATGTACAGAACTTAAAAGACTACCTATCATTTTGAAGAAGAAGAGGTTTTCTCCCTTTATGGGTTTCCTCGTGAAAGTCTGTCTCTGTGTATACCTTGTGTGTGACTGATGTGTTTTTACTTTTACCGTCCATATGTTGTATAATGTTGATGATCACTTGAAGAAAGATTAAGATTGATTTAATAGACTTAAAATTGTTTAAGCTGAAAGACAATTGATTCACGCCCCCTCTCAGTTGTATTAGTAATTTCAACAAAGTTTGTACAGTCTGATTTTCTCACTGTTTGTACAGTCTGTGTACTAAATCTGTAGCAACAATATCTGTAGCATAATTTTTAACTTTCATGCTCACTTCCAGAATTATATTTATCCAATAAGTACAATGAAACTATAAGGATTATTCTATTTATTATTCCACTCCAATAGTATAAATCTATAGGACAATGTTCTCAGAGGTAAAGGGATGGACAATAGAGATAAGATTATTTATATACATATAATATTAATTTCCATATTTATTTTCAAGTTGCTTTAGCAGTTACACAGTCTGTAATTCACGATAAAACTAAATATCTAGTCGTACAAGAATCACATAGATGGTAGGAAATTCTAGTACAGTAGTTGAAATGACCTTCTAATTAGCACATATATCTCTTCTAAACTATCCATATTTAAACTTCATTTCGAGCCAAAATGTACATAATGTTATTCCCAAAGTCTACAGTTAAAGACTGTAGAGATTTATCCTACAGTTAACTCATCCCAACATAATTTAATTCCAAATAGTGTAATTAATACAAATTAACTGATGCACACTACAATCAAGATTTTACATAACATTCAACCAGAGAAGGAGTACGTAAACATATCCGAACTTTTTTTGAACAAGAAATGGAACAACCAAGTTTCTCCCAACCTTAGAATAAAACAACCAATTCACTTGTCACATTGACCCCTTAGCTTAACCATGAATCCATGAGGGCAAACTCAGAACTCCTCCTAAGCAATAGTACTTCAGTTTCAGCAGTTTCTCCTTGCCTCACACTCAACAATTAGTGTTCATAGAAGCAAGATATAATTCTTTTCCCCATCATACTTGGCAGTGTCCTGCCTCCTCCCATATGCTATATATGCCAAAGCATTTGTTCCTAGGTCTTTTCCCCCTTTGGGAATTTTCAAATCTTTCCAAATCCCTGATTTTGGGGCTCCAAATGGCCAAATTCCTTATTTTCCACTTGTAATAATCAGCCTTGAGGTAGTTCCATAATATTCCCCACTCATGGAGTCATGGTCAACTCATTTTAACCTAACTATTCCATTTGTCCATCAGCAATAAATATAAAATATTTTTTTCCATACAAGTGTCATAGTCAAGTAGTTAGTTGGGTTAAATTAGATCCCTGCCCAACAATCATAATGATTAATTAAAATTAACTACATTCAAAATTCAGAATTGCCATAAATGGCAAAATTTTTCCAATTTCAAATTTACCAAAAATAGAAATAATTTCCTAAGAAATTTCAAACTTAAAAATAATTTATTTTGGGGGATGTTACATCCTTTCCCCCTTGAATAAAACATTGTCCTTGGTGTTCCTTCCTTTCTTGGAACATGAATGGATGAGATTTACGCAAATCCCCCTCCAACTCCCATGTGGCCTCCTTAGGGCTAAAGTGCATGCACTGCACTTTTACCTGGGCAATGGCTCGGTTCCGAAGTGCTATTTCTCTCCTGTCCAGAATGCATAGAGGTTCCACTTAGAAATCACCTTCTGGTTCCACCTGCACCAATTTCCAATCGATCATATGAGTAGGGTCAAAAACATAATTATTTAACAAAGAACCATGAAATACATTATGAATTTTTAGATTGGCAAGGAGTGCAAGCTGGGATGTTACATGTCCAATTCGAGCTAAGATCTTGAAAGGGCCACAAAAACTGGGTGCCAACTTGGTACAGTTCCCTAGATTTAGTGAAATTTTTCGATCTTTGACTTTTAAGTAGACATGGTCTCCCAGTTGAAATTCCAGGTAACTTTTCTGCCTATCCTGCACCTCTTTTAAGTTCTGTTGTACTTTTCTTATCATTCTCTCCATTTCCTGGAGAATCTCTAGTCCAACCATGAGTCTGTCAACTGGGTTGTCCTAACTAATCAGAGTTGTACACTTTCTGACATACAATACTTCGAAAGGGGCCATCTTAGCCGAAGTTTGGTACCCATTGTTGTATGCAAATTCCACCAAGTGCAGGTAGTCTTCCCACTTGCTCGGTTTTGTTCTTACGTACATGTTGAGCATGTATTCTACGATTTGGTTTGTTCGTTCAATCTTCCCATACGTTTGTGGATGATATATCATGCTGAAATTTAAGTTAGTATTTAACCCTATAAACAATTCATTCAAAGAAGAAGATGTAAATTTTACGTCTCTATCCGAAATCACCATTTTAGGAATACCATGCAGTCTAAAAATTTCTTTCATGAATATTTCAGTGATGTTAATAGCTTTAAAAGTAGACTTTACAGGAATAAAGTGTGCAGAGTTACTAAGTTTATCGATTACCACCATAATTGAATCATTTTGTTTTTGAGTTCTAGACAAACCTGTAATAAAGTTCAGTGATATAGTCTCCCATTTCCATTCTGGCACAGGTAAGGGATGTAATAGGCCAGTTGGATGTTGGTGTTCATGTTTTACCTGCTGACAATATTGACACTTAGCTAAGTATTCTACTATTTTCTCCCTTCATATTAGGCCAATAAAATAACTTTCTTAGTGTTGTTATCGTTTTCTGGTATCCTGGGTGACCAAAATATGGTTTTTTGTGAACTTCATCCAAAACTGTTAACTTTAACTCTGCCGAATTCAGTATGTATATTCTTTTCTTAAATCGTAGTAAACCATTTCTGTCCACACTCAGATATGTTTTGTCTGAATTTTCTGTACTGTTCTGTAATTCTTCCACTGTTTTAGTGTAATTTTCATCGTTATTACCTGCAGCCTTTATCCTCTGTTCAAGGTCACTTTCTTCCCTACTAATGTTTATTTCAAGAAACCCATGAACTCTTCTGCTTAAAGCATCCACCAATTTATTTTCCTTACCCTTGGTATGTCTTACCTCAAAGTCAAATTTGCTCAAGAAGGCTAGCCATCTTGCTTGCCTTCCATTAAGGTCCGACTGACTAAACAAAAATATCACACCGCTGTTATCTGTCAGTAACATAAATTTTCTGCCCATTATGTAGTGCCACCACATCTTTAAGGCGTGTATTACAACTGCCAACTCTATGTTATGGGTGACATAGTTTTGTTTGTGTTCATTTAGTTTTTGAGACTAATAAAAAATATCGTGCCCTTCTTGAGTTAGGGCACAACCTAGTCCTTCTTTACTCACATCAACATAGATGGTGAAGTCTTTGTCTGGGTCTGCTACATTTAAGATGGGTGCAGTTGTTAACAATTCCTTTAAATTATTAAAACTTTCTTGGCATTTTTGTGACCAATTAAACTTGGTTCTCTTCTTTTGTAATGATGTGATAGGATATGCAGTTTTGGAAAATCCCTCTATAAATCTGCGGTAATATCTGGTGATTCCCATGAATGATCGGATGTTTTCCACGTCCTTAGGAATCGACCATTCCATGATGGCTCTTATTTTCTCAGGATTGACTACAATTCCTTTTACAGATATTACATGTCCTAGGTATTGTATTTCCTTTTGATAAAAGTCACACTTATCGAATTTAGCATATAGTTTGTGCTTCCTTAAAGTTTGCAGAACTATCCTTAAGTGGTCTCGATGTTCTTTTTTTGTTTTAGAATATACTATAATATTGTCAATAAATACCAACACAAACTTTTCCAAGTACTAACTAAAAATACTATTCATTGAACACATGAACATGGTTGGCGCATTAGTGAGTCCAAATGGTATAAAAACAAATTCGTAATGTCGATATCTCATTCGAAATGTTGTTTTACTTATGTCCTCATCTTTTATCCCTATCTGGTGATAACCAGATCATAAATCCAGTTTCGAGAAAATATTTGCCCCACCTACTTGATCGAATAGATCATTTATTCTAGGTAATGGGTACTTGTTCTTAATAGTCATTTTGTTTAATTGTTTGTAATTGATGCATAATATCAGAGTTACGACTTTCTTTCTCACAAAGAGGACTGGTGCTCCCCATGGTGAAACACTCAGTCTGATATATTCTTTGTTCAATAATTCATGTAGTTGAATTTTTAGTTATGTTAATTCTGACAAACTCATTTGGCAAGGTGCTTTAGAGATAGGGGTTGAACCTGGTAGTAGGTCGATAGAAAATTCTATCTCCCTCCTTTGGGGTAATTCAAGTATCTCATCAACAAACACATCTATGAAATCATGCAACATGGAAAAATCCTCCAAGTTGGGTTTATTTTATTTTTCTAAGAGGTTTGTTACTTGGATGGAATAAACTTGACAACCCTTTCTAATGCATTTCTTGAATTGCATTGCTGAAATCTGTCTAATTGAGATTGATCTTTGTATACCTTGAACTCTCCTAGCAGTGTCATTTTCGTCTTTATACTTGAGTGATTTTTCATAACAATCTAACACTTCTTTATGCCTTTCTAGCCAATAAATTCCGATAATTACATCATAAGACCCTAACGGTAGAATGTTCAGATTTGTCTTTATGTTTTGAGCACCTAAACTGAACTCATAATCAGAAATAAAGTCGATAAATTTTCTTTTCGTTCATGTTGCTAGTTTTACCAGCTAAGATTTTGCATGTCTTGTTTTCTTAAGTTTATTTGACTCCACTATACTAGGAGTGATTTAACTCAATGTAGCTCCAGGATCGATTTAAACAAAAATACGAGTGTTATTGATGTTACCTTTGATTTCCACCATAGAGGATTGGTGGTCAGCTTGTCGGCCATCCACGACTGCATTTATCTGATGCAATCTTATGCCCACATCTCCCACCGTAGAGGCTTTCTTCAGGTTGTAAACCGTAGTTCTGGTTGCTGAAGTCAAATGTGGACAGTTACTCCTGAAGTGAGGTTCTCCACATTCCCAACATTTTAACGCTTCCCAGGGGCTGTCCCCAAACTTCTTTGTTCCTAGCTTTACTGGTTTACCACTTCATTGGGTGTTTTGACTATTGGAGGAAAACTCTTTCCTTGGAAATCTTTTTGCTGCGTTTCGATAAGGAGTTGGATGGTATCCCTTCTTCCATTGGTTCATTTGGTCTTGTTTCTTATCTTTCCAAGACTTTGAGAATTATGTCCGCTATTTGTATTGGCCATAACACATTCGGGATTTCCTGAATACTTCACTTAAGGACCTTGGATTATCAAATTCGATTATGTCCTTATAGGACTGTGGTAAACAACTTAGGAACTACTGGATTATCACTTTGTCCTCCCAGATATAAGGCATGAACCTTAGTAATTCTAGGAACTTGTTTATCATATCTTCCATAGCCATTTGGTCGAGTTGCAGCTCATAAAATTCTTTGGGTTTTCTTTCATAATAGCTTTCAGATAGGTACTATTTCTTAAAGTATTTCTTAAAGTCCGACCATTCCATATGTTTTTCGTTTTCTACCTTTTTTTGTTTTATCTTCAGCTAATGGTGTTCTTCAGATGAACTGTCTCCTTTTTCTACTTCAGGACCAGAATTCTTAGAGGCCTTTTTACTGACCTCTTCTTCCTGGTTATCATCCATTGGGATTTTCTTTGTCACTATACTTCGCAGAAGAACTTCATTTATTTCCTTTTGTTCTTGTTGTGCCTTTTTTAGTTTCTCATTGTCTTCCTTGAAAACCTGCAAATCAACAATGAGATTTCTCATCGTTCCCAGAACTTCAGTAGGTGATATTCCATCACTGTTCTGTCTTTGATATTCAGGATGTCTTTGTTCAGGATTCTCCTCAAGTTTGATTTATGCTTCGTCCTGTGCTTCCATGATTAACACATAACAAAAAAAAAAAATGTTTGTAACAATAATGGTTTGTTAGTTTTACATAGATGGAAAATATGTGCTAAGTAATTATTTAGGCCATGTTCAAGGTCCAAGTGTTGTAACCTTTGGCTCTGATACCATATGTAATGTACCCCAATTTTCTCAAAAAAAAAAAAAATTGTTAGGATCATTATTCAATTTTTCCTTTCGTTTCTAAAGTTTTCTTAATAATACCATATTGTGGATTAACATTACTTCTTCTTTATGCCCTTTATGTTCACCATAACCTTGCCAAGTGGAAGAGAACTCTAACTCCTTCTTGTTCTTTAAGGGTGGTAGTTTTGATACCCAAATGAATGTCACCATACATAACGTGGTTATTCACCATAGGGAAGGTATTCGATTTGCGCAAGTCAATAAGTAAGTATTGATATATACTATGAAATTACGACTATGCAATTTGATACTAACTGCAAACCAAGGAATTTATGTATATATGTATATACACTAAGGGGTAACCACTTGTCCTGCACAAGATATATACAAAAATAAGAAGGACAAGAAGTATATAATTCTGTCCCATCACCAACATTAATGGATTTGATCCATCGAACTTGTATGTGCGACAGATTCTATCCATCTGACACGTGATAGCAAGATAGTTGAACTATCTAGTAGAGTGCTTGTTAATTTCATGCATTAGACTTAGACTGGAACTAACACTGGCGTGAGGGTTAACAGAGTAGAGAAGAGTTTTGTACCCTAACTAGATTGATCTTATCATTACAGGGTCTCGAATCCTATAGTATGCGACCGTCAAGGTGTAAATGAGCTCTGCGCAATGACATCTATGGTAGTCTGTCACATGCTCCTTGGGACCGTCACTTGTTTAATGGTGTCCAATCGAGAGTTTGCCATGATGCCCCAGTCACATGGTTGGGTACCATATCCACATTAATGCCAATAACTTAACCAACGGGGACCTTCCCTAGGTCTATTATTCACTTGTATCCTTGGCTCTATGTAACTTTTCCTCCTTCGTTCACTATAGCACCATGCTTCAGTTTTTCGTAGTTGCATAGTCCAGCGTTCTAGTGGAGTCGTACTTGCTCGGTTAATGGCAGACTTCGTTTCAATTTCTATCAAGAGGTAAGGTTCCTCTGGCTTTAACAAATACAAATTATCGTTTTAAGAAGGATTGACTGTGCGTATTCAATTTCCTAGAAACAATCTATTAGGGTGCTTGGCCTATTTTCCCGTGGCCGTAGTAGGGTTATTTCTTTCTCGGTAAAGACAGTCCACCCAATATTTTTTGGTGTTATCTTTAGATTTAACATATCCTTCATGCCATTGTTACTTACTTCTATTTCTTCAACCTTACGGATTCAAGACAAGGCTAAAGGTCACAATTGCATTCCTCAGAGTTTCTATCACCCAGTAAAATCCCATAACAGTTTGTGATTATGCACTAAAACTCTGTGGCTTTCTCGGGTTTCCTATCTTGAGTGGTAATGGTTTTTCCCAACTGTGAGAGGGAGGTCTCTGTTAGAGATCCCATGTCATTGGGTCCTTCCCTTTCGACATGGCTGCGTCGATAGGGAAAACTGTAATGTTTAAGGATATCTAACTCTATTAATTTCATGCACGCTCATTTCTAGTAAGTTCAACTGAATTCATCCCCTTCGTAGCTATGAGAAAATGTTTCCTTTAACCTAAAATCCTTTCCTTTCTCCATGATTCCCTCACTCCAGTATGAACACAGTGTTAAGTTCTTTGTCATTTGGTTTGGTCTTGAGCCTGTGGCATCTGGCCGAAGGATTCCCTTGTCTGTGGTTCTTAAGGGTTTGAAATCTTAACCATTTTTGTTAAGTCGTACCCAAGGGTGGTTCAACTCATTTAAGTTTCTTTTGGTTTAAGAAGGTTTTGAATATAATGATAATGGACTCGTAACCCGTTCGATATCCCGACATGCGGATCTATAGTCTCGAGTTTACACTATGCATCCTTCATTATACTTCTTGATTTCTATATGATTAATTTGTTTATGAATTTTTGACTCTTTATTTTTTCTCTAAGTTGGATTTCTAAACTAATGATGAGCCCCTTTTGACTGTCAGGGTACCCATCAAGTAGACTTTGGCCTCTCCGCCCCTCTCAGGACCGTGGTTGACATTTCATAGTGATGCAAGGAGGCAAAACGACTCTTACTGTAGGCCCAAGCTAAGTAATCATTCACACTCTCTTACCTTACTTTCTCATTATGTTAATTTACCCTACTAATTTGGTTTATACTCAGCATACATATTCTTATTATTAAGATGATAATTGAAAATATTCTTGATCTTCGTACAGGGATGGAGCGTATGAGAATTCTCGTATCTTGGATCCTGCCACACACAAAAGGTATTCGAGTTCCTCTCTTTCAGTACTCTCAGGGTTGTACCTCTCCAGGTTCTGGCCAACAAAAGTAACAGTTTTGACTTTGTATATCGTTGTTATGGGAGTTCATTCCATGTTCCTGTAGCGACTGGTTAGGAATACTCATAATGGTTGTAAGGGTATTTCACTGTCGGGAGGTTTAAAATGCAGTCCTTGCATTGAGATGAATGCATTTATGAATACTGGCCTAATTTCAATATAGAAAGTTTTTATATCGAGACATAGGAATTTTCTTTTCTCGTACAATTTTAATGGACAATATTTGTAACGGAACAAAATTTGATAACGATTTAATCCAGGGATAGTGTGATTCTGATCTTCTGTTCTTTGTCTTTAAGAAGTGGGATTAGAAATGTTGTTATGCAAGAATTACTTTTTGGTTATGCATTTTATGGTATGAGACTGTTCATTTCTTTAGGTAGTCATTGATTGATTGGATATGAAATATATTCCTTAAGCAGGTTTGATACCTTACACTGTCAGCTATATATATATACATACCTATTTCTTATGCATGATATATAGAGGCTTCCCGTGTCATATATTTATTCTACCCTTTATTCGCTGCACAGGTTGCCATGCATAACTATTTGGTGTCATATATATTAACTATAGTACTATATACATATAAGTACAAGCATGGTCGTTTTCTATTACAATTCATCGTTCTAGATTTCAGTAAGTTTGTACAGTTTGTTTTTCTCATTGTTTGTATAGTCTGTGTACTAAATCTGTAGCAACAATATGTATAGCATAATTTTTAACTTTCATGCTCACTTCTAGAATTTTCTTTATCCAATAAGTACAACGAAACTATAAGGATTATTCTATTTATTATTCCATTCCAACTTTGGATTATTGAGAGGGGGGGTGAATTAGTAATAGAGCAATTTAATCCTTTTTAACCATATAATCCAAGTGTTATATCAATGAAGAATTATCATCCAATAACTACATATTAAATAAGAAATGAAAAAATGAACAAACATACACATACACAGTACACCAGTGTTTTACGTGGAAACCCAAATTGGGAGAAAACCACATAATGATTTTTATTATATGTCTTGAAGAATTACATTCATTGGAAGAACCAACTTCCTTTTTTTTCCAGCTTCAATTGGAAGGAGGCTCCAACCCCCTATTTTCTTAGGCTATAACCTGATGGAAGCTCCAACTCCCCAGTTCTCTGGCTACAACCAGAAGGAGGCTACAACACCCTATGTTCTTCGGCTAGAACTGGAAGGTGGCTACAACCACCTGTCCTTTCCCATCCTTCCACCCTGAAGTAAAAGTAGAATGATGGAACCACTGTCAACCTGTCACTGTGAGATATACCGTTGTAAACCTGTACCAATGAATCTGAACCATGCATTAACCTGTAATCAACCTGTAGCATAAACAAGTGCATCAACCATGCACTAAGTATGTACCAATCATGTGTCAACTACTCATCAACTATGACTCATCAATATTGTAATGAACCTCAAATTCACCAATAATTTTTTAGTTTTTTTTACCATCTTTATGACATAAATCAATTTTGTTTAAGATTTAGAATTTAAGAGAAGGTAAGATACATTTCTGTCCATAATGACTTTATTACACCAGTCTAGTTTACTTCGAATATAAAATCTTATGTGGATAAATTCTTCCATAATTCTATCACTTTCCTTAATTTTCAAACTACTCCAACATACTTCCATGCATTTAGGCAATATCTAGACTTAGGTCGAAGGAACCTTTGATGTTCAGTGAGATAAAGCTCAGAAGTGATAGCACCTTTGAAGTGTTCAAAGGGAGGCGGAGGTCAAAATCGACCCCTAGAGGTTAAGTTCAGGTGGAAGAACACCAAGTCATTTTGGCCAGAGATTCTTGAGTAGAGTGAACGAACGGTGAAATTTCTTTATGGGGAAGTGTCGAAATCCCATGGACCGTTGGATCAGGTAGATCTGTGAGGAGGTTAAGACTCATCGTCTTTTAGTGTTCAAAAGCTCAGGAGGAGTAGTGACCATTGGATGAGAAGCAACAGGAGTCGTTGATCTCACGCTTTGAATTTTGCTATTTCGGAGTTCAGGGTTTGGAGAAGCAAGGGATTTTGGAGTCGCTGCATCATGAATTCCCGGTTCATGAAATCTTGAAAGAATTGGGACTGTTGATCTATCAAGGGGGATATTTCAGCATTTCGTCTTCGGGGAAAATAGAGGGGGAAGTTCCGGACTTTAGGGATTAGAAGGAGGAGAGGTTGGAGTTGCATCACAACTTCACGAACCTTGAAAACGCTGCGCACTTAGAGCAGTTAGCCCCAGGTCATAGGGCGTGGTTGCGTGGATGAAGGCTAAAGGAAGAGACAAAACCCTTTAAGCCCCTTTCGTAATTTCGGGTTTCGGCCTTTTCAAAGGATAGTGAACAGGAGGAACACATGCATCGTGAATCCCCGAATCGCGAAAATCCGATAGCGCTTCGACTACCTGATGTCTGTACAGTCTAAATTTTTATGCATTGTATGGAATCTATGTATTCCAAAGGCCCACATCTTTTGAATCACATCTTAACAAAAGAAAAGGGGCTCTAGAGTATTAAACTATTGTATAGGTATCCAACAGTATACAAGTATATGCCTATAATCCTATTAATTGTGTATCATGGTCCTGCATCGATACTTTAGTAATGTTATTACTTTGTATACCTTATTACAGAGATAAACGGATACTCATTCATTGTCTCTCATGTTTATACATTGGCATTTCTTATATCATTATCATTATCTAAGGGAATCTATACAGAGAATTTTAAAAAAGGAAGGGAGTCTGAGATTGTCAAAGTAATCAGTTTTGCACATTTAATTATGCTTTTAATTGCAAGGTTGGATCTTCAAGATTTCTAGGACAGTAGGTATAGTTTCATCTTGATTCTGGTTTAATAAATGGGAAAACTCGGTTACATACTACAGTTCTGCATCTTTACCTACAGAAATATAAACAAGAAAATATATCTACCTAACTTGGGTCTCATTCTTACACACCAGTAACTTACACATCAAAGCATACTTAACTTGAAGGATCCCATTTGCTGGAGCGTGTGATTTTAATAGGAGATTAAATACAAAGTTGACATTTTGACATTCAGGACTTGCTTGTTACATATGCACGGAGTTCCTTTTCTTTACTAAACTCGGAAACCCCGAACCCCGAAACCACGAAGTGATGGGCCCACAGTCCTTTCTCATTTCGCAATTCGACATTTCTTGTTTCATTTTATTGGTGCGTAAGATGTTCGTAAACCCCAAAATCCCAAACCCTGAAACCTTGAAATGTTGGGTCCATAGTCTCTTCGCATTTCGCGATTCAACAAACAACGTGGTCTTTTGTTTTTTTTTTGTGTTCAACATTTGTAATCGCCGAAACTCGATTGACATCGGCTTTTCACACCATTTTGTGTTCTAATTTTTAAACCATTAACCAATAGTCTAACTACATGATTTCGAATACTTAAAGGTATAAGAGCTCATGGCAAGCAGATCTCTTACGAAAAATCGCACTAAAATCGACTTAATTAGTTTAATGCCTTCATATACAATAATTTCTGTATAGGTCATAACCTATAGGAAAATATAAATATACGTCTATATATATATATATGCATATTCTTGTTATCCAATTTTTGTTTAGCCTATACACTTAAATTAGTTCATTAAGATAAGTACCATTTGGTTGGGGAAAATTTGTCCACCACTTTTACTTTAATACAACAATCAATTAACCCATAGAAAACTATTCTTCATGACTTAACCAAGCATATTTTCGCAACTAGTGGATTGATGGAAATTTCATATTTACCCAGCAATAAAATGCAACACAGATAATCACATTTGATTTCGATCTTCGTCCATAATATTACGCAATTCATGATTAACAGATGCATTATATCAGTCATTTAATGATTTTAAACAGAGGAGGGTTAAGAGGACATATCTAAATTAACTCGCTAGAAAACAAACGGAACAGACACATTCCTCCAAATCGTAGAATAGGGCAGTCAAATTCACTTGCCTGATTCACCCCCTAGCCTGACCATGAATCCATGAGGGCGAACTTGGAGACTCCTCCTCAACAATATCCATAATTCCAGTAGTTATCCTCTTGGCTCACACTTACTCAACAATGCTCATAAAAGCAAGAAAAAAGAAAAATCCATCGTCTCTTTCCCCAACATACTTGGCAGCATCCTGCCTTCTCGCATATGCTATTTATCAATTTTTTTCCCAGGTCTTTTTCCCTCCTTTGGGGATTTTCGCAGCTCTCTAAATCCTTGATTTTCAGGGGCTGCCAATGGCCAAATCACTGATTTTCCACTTGTAATAATCAACCCAGAGGTAGTTCCAACATGTTCCCCACTCATGGAGTCATGGTCAGCTGATTTTAACATGGTTGTTCCATTTGTCCTCCCGCAATTAATATAAATATTATGTTTTTATACAAGTGTCATAGTCAAATAGTTAGTTGAGTCCAATCAGGTCTCTGCCCAATAGTCACAATAATTAATTACAAATATCAAATTCAAAATTCGGATGGAAAAAAATTTCCAAATTTGAATTTACTAAAAATAGAATAAATTTCCAGCAATTTAAATTTCAAAAAATATTTTATTTTTTGGGATGTCACAAATATGTACCAACATCATCAACTATACACCTCATGTATGCACCAACTCAACAACTACTTTTCTCAACCATGTACTCAACATGTACCTCAACCAAAAGCCCTCATCAATTTCATCATCCAAATCTGATTTGTAGCTCTGTAATAGACCTGGTGTATATGATCAAATTCCTACAAACCTTCCTTAACTTCAACAACATGATACTAGCATTTTCATCAAATGTTTCTTTAGTCTCACATGTCTAGTTTTGGATTAGTCAACAACCCTAACTTGAAGTAATCATAACTTTGTACCTGTAATGTATAAATATATGAAACTAATACACAATGTTCTTCAGTGTTTTTTTATGCAATTCCTCCATGTTTCACTACTTGTAACCCATCAGAAAAGAAGTTATAGAAAAAATGGCATACCTTCTTGAATTCTGGCTTATTCTAGAGAGTGACCTTGTAGACCGTGCCCCGTATGGAATATTTGTTGAATTTATTTGAAAAGGTTACAAAACATACTAAAGATTGTACACTAACCAACACATTTTGTTTCACTAAATTGGGATCTGTTATGAATAAGTTATGACATTTTTACCCGAAACACCTGTTTTTGACTAGTTTTAGGACTAGCCACAAACCCTATTTTACACGGAGTGTAACTGCAAAAGAATAATGAACCACAAGCTGAATATTTTACCACATATACTTGGGTATGTTTTCTCAATGGCATAGCAATTTCACAGTCTGAATCGTTATAGAAAACAGGTTATAGCGAAAATGGTGAGATGACCTGTAAATAACATACCTTAGAAAGCACCATCAAAAGAATGTATCCATCCTTGCATTTCGGCCTTCTTTTCTTCACCTTCCCTTAGAATTTAGGCTTATATATCATTGGTTACCTAAAACACCTATAGATATTGGATATGCTAAAGTGTTATTAAAATGAGATAGCCTTGCCTCTTATTTATACTCTCCAAGTAGCTTCCTTAAAAAATCTTCTAGGTCACTTGGCCCCACTTTCCTTATTTTAGGGTTAACCCACTTTTAATTTATCCATTAAATTTATTATTGGAATAATTTATTTTGTATTCAATTTGAATTATAATACACTCATTACTTCAATTTATTATTTACCTTTTAAAATCTCTTAAACCACTTTGACTACTTTGACCTTTTGGGGCTTCTAGATGACATATGAGGGTCCTCCAACTTCTAAGGCCATAACTCACAAACCGTGAGGAGTTATGTGACGTTCCACATACCACTAGAAATGGAATGACATATATTATCCATATAGAATAGTATTATCTGAAAATATATCATAACTCATATCGTTATCCATCAAACAAACTTGGGTCCATTACCCAAACCTGGGGTCTCCAACTTCTCATGGCCATAACTCTCTAACCGTGAGGAGTTATGTGATGTTCCACATACCAAAGAAAATGGAATGAAACTCTAAATATAGGATAGTTTACTTGAGAAATGTATTGTCCTTCATCTCATTATTCCATAATTAAGCATGGGTTCTCTTACTCCGCAAAGTGTCTTCCCATGAGGGCTTTCATCATAAGGGGACAACTTTGGAGTTCATGCATATTTAATTCTTATAAACCATGACAAGACAATAATGAGTCATCTTTACATCAAACAATATTGGGTCCATTACCCAAACCTTTATGTTGTGGGGCTTTCTTCAAGGGTTGACATCAATGACAACCAACCTTAATCAACACCAACAGTATAAATCTATAGGACAATCTGCTCAAAGGTAAAGGGATGGATAATAGAGATAGGATTGTTTATATACGTATAAGATTAATTTCCAAATTAATTTTCAAGCTGTTTTAGTAGTTACACAGTCTGTAATTTATGATAAAACTAAATATCTAGTTGTATAGGAATCACATAGCTGGTAGGAAATTCTGGTACAGTAGTTGAAATGACCTTCTAATTAGCACAAATATCTCTTCTAATCTATCCATGTTTAAAATTCATTTCCAATGAAAATGTACAGAAGGATATTCCAAAAGTCTACAGTTAAAAACTATAGAGATTTATCCTAGAATTAACTCATCCCAACATAATTTAATTCCAAATAGTGTAATTCATACAAATTAACAGATGCACACTACAATCAAGAATTTACATGAAAATCAACTAGAGAAGTAGTAGGTAAACAGATCTGAATTGTTGTCAAACAACAAATGGAACAACCAAGTTCCTCCCAACCTTAGAACAAAACAACCAATTCACTTGTCTCGTTCACCCCCTAGCCTGACTATGAATCCATGAGGGTGAACTCAGAACTCCTCCTCAACAATAGTACTTCAGTTTTATCATTTTCTCCTTGCCTTAGACTCAGCAATTAGTGTTCATAACAACAAGAGATAATTCTTTTTCCCTAGCATACTCAACAGCATCATTCCTCCTCCCATATGCTATATATGCCAAAGCATCCTAGGTCTTTTCCCCCTTTGGGAATTTTTGCGGCTTTCTAAATCCCTAATTTTGAGGGGCTACCAATGGCCAAATTCTCGATTTTCCACTTGTAATAATCATCCTTGAGGTAGTTCCAACATGTTCCCCACTCATGGAGTCATGGTCAATTGATTGTAGCCTGGTTGTTCCATTTGTCCATCAACAATAAATATAAAATATTTTGTTTTATACAATTTTCATATTCAAGTAGTTAGTTGGGTCGAATCATATCCCTGCCCAATAGTCATAATCATTAATTATAATTAACTAAATTCAAAATTCAAAATTTCCATAAATGGCAAAAATTTTCCAATTTCGAATTTACCAAAAACAGAAATAATTTCCTAAGAAATTTCAAACTTGATTTTTTTTTATTTTGGGGGATGTTACATATAAGAAGCCTCATAGTGGAACTTAAGAATTTTAAGGCTGACAATCAAAAGATTAAAAAAAAAAAGGAAGAACAACAAGAGATGAATAAAATACTATTGTGGAATATGGCTGAGAAGAGTAAGTCAAAGAAAATCGAGGTACACAAGGAGACTAGAAAATAATCATCTGAAAAAATAAAGGAGAGAGACAAAGTGAGACGATATACCCTCAATCAATTATACTCAACCAAGAGAATAATCACAAACACCCTCTACTAAAAAAATGAATCGACTAGATCACTTGGAAGGTGAATTAAAAAATATAAAACCCTCCACCTTTGATGGAGAGTAAAAACCAGGTGAATAAGTTGAATCTTGATTACTAGACATTAAAAAGTACTTTCAGATTTACAATTATTCTAGTAATATGAAGTTTAGAATGGAAATTTTATAATCTGAAAGGGAATACTAGTATATGTTGGAAAGATCTGAAACTGAAAAAGGGGTTGAAGGACAAAAGAATGGAATGGTCAGACTTTAAGAATTATTTCAAGAAAGAGTACCTATCGGAAATTTATTATGAAAGAAAGAAAAAAGAAATTTATGAATTAAGACTAGGACAAATCTCAATGGATGATCTAATTAATAAATTCTAAGATCTACTGAGATTTGTACCTTATATTAAGGAGGATAAAGTCAAAATTCAAATATTCATTAGTTGTTTATTATAGTATTATAAAGGTAGAATTTAATTTGACAATCCTAAATCATTGAATGAAGTATTTATAAAATATAGAATATATTATGAACAATATAAACAAATATATGAAACTCTTAAACCAAGGAAGGAGTGAAAGTAGGATAAACCAAATCAACTTAAGAAAGGGTTTAAACAAGCTCCTTATCAGAATATGACCAAAGGGTTCCAAAGAAAGGACTATTGATCTAGTACACAACAAACTCAAGGAGGGTACAAACCAATTCATTTGGGTTTTAAGAAGACAATAGACAATCTTAGAGAACCATTAAAATTTTGGGAGTGTGGAGAACCACACTTGCAAAGAAAATTTCCATGCTTAAATCCATAAAATAGAACTATAGTTCAGAGTCTGCAGGAAGCCACCATAGTAGGATAGATTGGGAAAATGCGCACATCATTAATTTATCCCTAGAAGGGAGACAAGCAGATCATTAGTCTATTATAGTAGAAATTGAAGGTAAGCATAAAAGTAAACAAATCTCTATACTAATAGATCCATGGGAAAGTTTGAGTTACATAATCCCAACATTAGTGGATAAATGTAAGATGGAAAAAATGAAACACCCTATGTCTTAGCTAGTGACACAAAGAGGAAAATATCAGAATATGTCTCTATGTGTGATATAGAAATAAATGATCAAAATACTATGGTTAACTTAAATATGTCACCCTTAGGATCTTATGACATTCTCATTGGTATAGATTGGTTGGAATAACACAAACTTTTATTTAATTGTTACAAAAAGTCATTTGTTTATCAAGACGAAAATGGGGTAAAAAGAATAGTTCAAGGACTAAGGAAACTGGTATCGGTAAGAAAAATATCAACCATGCAACTTAATAAATACATAAGAAATGTGTGTCAACTATATGCAGTACATGTAATTGATATATTAAATGAATATGACAAACCAACATTGGAAGACTATGTGGTTTTACGATATTTTAAAGAATTTTTTTTTTGATGGGATACCAGAATTACCTCCAAGAAGAGAGATAGAATTTTCTATTGACTTAGTACCATGATATTTCCCTATGTCAAAAGCACCATAAAAAATGAGAATTATGGAGTTAATAGAGATGGAAATACATATACAAGAATTACTAGACAAAGGATATATCGTAACCAATGTATCACCATGGGGAGCACCAGTGTTATTTGTCAAGAAAAATGATGTAACGTTTGTGGATCCATAAAAATATCAAGCATCAAATAGAAATGACAATCATTTCAAAATGAACAAAAATAATATACTAAACATTAAACTATGGAAAGATAGCACTCATTAAAGAATTATATCATAGACATAAGAATAATGGGTAAGAAATGTATTCCATGTAAAAAAAAAAAAATTGAAAAGAGAAAATCGTTAAATCCTCTTAAGGTGACACGATGATGTTCATCATTCTCGTACACAATATTATTGATGGAGTAATTTTCCACATACACACAAATTAAGGGTATATTCGAAAGGTCATGCATATATAATTTTATGCCTCCCGGTGCAATGCAGAAGCAGTTTCACCAATTATTGAATCATGTGCACAATTTATACTTAGATATTAATTATTTGTTCCTATTAAAACAAATTAAAGGGAGTCCAAAGTACATACAAGGATTCAATTAATATAATTGATCAAGATTACGAAAGACATTGGAGAAATTAGTAGAAGGAATTTCTTTATTTTTATTGTATAGCGAGGATCAAAACATTAGTTGGAACGACCAAACATAGAGGAATTTTAAGTTATACATCAACTGCATGAAACAGTTGCACATAAGCGACCCTTATATAAGAACGTTGATAACAATAACAATACGACTCAATCGAGGATATGATAAAATGATTAAAGGGTAATGAGTTGGTTAATTCACGACATGACCTTCTCGATCGACTTATATTAATAGGAAACCTTGAATATTTAAACCAAATTAGAAAATAAATCTATTTGATAACTGGAGTAACCTTAAAAAAATTTCACAGTGACTAAAAAATGTGAACATAGTGATGATAAACGACAACCCATAAATGGTTAGTGCAACATTCCCATTACAAGCACGAGGATTAAAGAAGTTTTATGGATTGGAATAACAAGTCCTTAATCCCAATAGTTAGTAATATCAACCCCTAAGAATTCAACAATTAAAATATATCTATGAGATAGGTATATCTATTTTATACGTGCAACGAGAGATTAATGGCTAATTTATAATAAGAGTGTGGTAAACAATAGTATTTCTTATAGTTAACAAGAGACCAATTTTTATGTTCCTTAAATAATCCATTACAATTCCATTAGATTTCCTCAAAGGATAGAATGTTGTTGTTATTCTTACCTTGTGTAAATACTAGGATGTGGGAGCCATAAACAAGACTAAGCGAAGCATCTAGACTTCAAAATTTATCATGAATGCGGGTAGAAAAAGATCACTCATAAATAGGGAACCCTCGATTACATGACGAGAGAAGACAAAAAATGTATCACAGACCTAGAGAGAAAGGAGTAATTCCAAAATGCGAATAATGGATGAGCAGGTGACAGGGCCCCTTAGACTGTGAATGATTTAACAAACTCATTTCAGAGAGGCTAAACCTGAGGAGGTATGAGGTCTCTACCCAACACATAGCGAAATGAATGTTTGAAATTGTTGCATTAGAATAAAAACTTCTCCAAAACCCAACGCTCTGACGGAATGGTGTAGGAATAATGGCATAGATTACTTGGAAAGTTATTCCAGGTTGCATGTCAAATGAGTAAGGGCCTTAACACATGATGAACGTTAAGTTAGAATAATGTGAAAGTGACTCTTAATACCAAAATATTGGTAGTAGTGCATACTTCTCTGTATGATATTTAATGCCTAACCAGTGCATTCAAGAATATGGAGGGGACATCACATTATGGGTATGGAGCTGTAACATACCCTGAATTTCACTACAATTTAAAAAAAAAATGATTAAGGGAAAACAACTATAAATGTCGAATCTACCTTTACATACGAAATACTCCTTATAAATTTACTTCACTATTTATGAACATACAAGTGTTACTCGACTAGATTAACCTTATGTATGAGGTTTAGTATCCAAACATAACTTACCGCTACTCTCCATGAAAACATACCATAGTCATCTCACTTGCTTTATTTGAGATATGGTCTTCTTGCTACTACATTCAAGTTTCTGACATTGATTATTGTTATAAAGTTTGATTACAAAACAATATTGGAGTTTTCATTGAACCCATACTAGCTTTACTCAAAATTATAACAATATCCTTCCCACTCATATAACCTATGCTATGCATACAAAATCCATATTATATAGGTCACTCATATAACCTATTCTATGCATAAATAATCCATATAATATAGGTCACTCATATAACCTATGCTATGCACACCAAATACATATTATATAGGTCGAGACTTGGATTAAGGGCTATGACTATAGTATGTTTACCATTCTATATCATAGTCCACATACTAGGGTAAAATTGCCCCCCTAATAAGCACATTCCATAGTGGTAAGTTAGAGTAACATATGACATGTCGTATAGTCTAAGTACGAAGTTATAACAATTGTAAGTTATTACCAATCCAACATTGGGTTACCTTTCCCCTCAACATTAAGTGAGTTTGAAACAAAAGTAATGGTGGAAACTAGGTCATATCTACACCTTAGCCGGTGTTTGGTATTGGCATTAAAACTAGGGCACATCCAGTAATGGAGGATTGACCATCCTAGTACTCTCTAGGCCTATCACTGTTTGAACCACCCACTAAGGCTTTGACACTTTGGACAACCAACATGGCAAGGAGTGGGGTGGTGTACTCGACATTCCTCCAATCAATGAGAAGTTCGAGGTTCCATTACTCTTTCATAACTAATATTTTTGGTCTTGTTTTGCTTGTTCATTTCTCTATTTACCTTTCTTTCGACATTGGCATTCAGATCATTTACGAAATCTGGCTCTTTTATGGCATTCGACTCTGTATAATCTATGCAACACTTATTCTCAGTGAAGTATCTCCTCCATCTATGCATCATGCTTCTTGGTAGAATAAGTATTTAGTAATATATTTCACTCTCTATGCAATAATTCCTGTGTCTATCTATCATTATTCTATGTGGTATAATTCTTTGGTAACATATATTTCATTCTTTGTAGAATACTTCCTCTGTATATGTATCATGCTTCTATGTAGCATAGGTTTTGTAACATATATTTCATTCTCTGTGGAATACTTCTCCATATATGTATCATGCTTCTTTGTAGTTGCATTCTCTATGGAATATTTTCTGTATATGTATTTTTCTTCTTTGTAGCATAGTTTTTGTAACATATATTGCATTCTCTATGAATACTTCCTCCGTATAAGAATTTTGTTAAAATATATTTCATTCTCTGTGGAACTCTTTCTGTGTATAACATAAAGTATTTTTGGTTCAATATATATATTCACAATGTTCTTTTCTATATGAAATCCTTCCTCCATATATGTATAAGTTATTGGTAATAAGAATTACGTTCTATGAACCCTTTACTCGAGCAGTTTTGGTCGACACAAGGTGAGATAGACCCGTAGCCTTCTCTCAGGTTAATGTACTAGGAGGCATTGTGAATCATGAGCCATGGGTGAGGGTTGATGAATAATGTAGTCATATGTTTTCATAAAAACTTTGGACCTAGTTGTAGTGTGATCGAGGTGGATATTGGTGGCCACCCACATATTCCATCTGGTTCCTCATGTCCATTTTTGTTCAACATGCCTTTATGTACTGCTTTATAATTGTGATTTCTAAACTTTTGTGTCTTTCTGAAACCTCACACATTCTCTAGGTGGATACGGGTGGCCTCTCACCTAATCCAACTAGCTTATTTTGTATGTTTTCATGTCAGCACATCTTGTTGTACTTTCAGGGCTGTTTTGGGGCCCTGAATAGTCATACTATAGATAGAGTTAGAGTCTGATGGTAGAATGTGTAGTTCTCTGAAAGACCTTTCCAACGAGATATCACGCACCTAAAAATGAGGTCGTATGAAAAAGTTGTGACCTTAGGAAGTTTAAGTACTAAATTATACCAACTTACCCATAGGGACCATGTGACTTTTGGCATTTCACCTTCTAGGGTTATGTTTTTGGATGTTTAGAGGTTTTGGAATTCATGAGTAATATGAAAAGAGCCTATGGAGCCGAATTTTATTCCATTATGCTCAGACAGATGTGTGTAGCAACCACATCTCTTCTCAGAGATAACTACCACAATTCGAGCAAGTTTCATTTTTGTAATTTCACAATTTTAGCCTATTTCATTATTTAATAGAAGATATTGTTCACTAGATATTTGTGTTATTCTTCCTATCTCTATGTTTATGCTATTCAATTTATTAATCAGTTTGTTCTGCTTCTAAATCTAGATTAGTGGTATCAGAGCGATCTGCTCTTCATTTACTTTTCTTTGTGCATGTACCCGACAAGGTCTGGGTATAAGAAGTTGGGACTCGAACCAATCAATATATTACCATATCAGTCACGTTGAGCCCGACAAAAACCCATGGGAGATGAAAATAAAGATGATGGAGTAGGAAATCCTATTAAAATGTTTCTCAAGGAATCCATTGCATGACAAAGGAACAAAATTATGGAGAACTTCATGCATATCCTTCGACGGTTTCCCATGGGAGAATAATATTCATCAATCGGCCATGGAAACCCCTTCAAGGTACAATCAAATTTTGATATTTTGTTATTTTAAGGACTGATAGATGCAGATGTTGTAGATAAATGGTTAAATGTGGTTGAGGGATATTTTTCGGTCCACAATTTTTCCGATAGGGAAAAGATCACTTTTTCACTCCTCAAGGTCGTTCCCCATGTTAAACACTAGTGGGATACTTACTCTGAGCAAAGGGTCGCGAAGGAATATGCATTTTTTTTTGTGGCCCCTACATGGGATTCTTTCTGGGACGTCATCAAACAACAATACTACCCTATTGGAAGCTATGAGGACCAATACACCAGATAGACCACCCTACGACAAGAAAGGGACCAGACAGTACCAGACATCACCAATATTTTCCATACGCTACTCACCAAATTGGGTATTAAATATTATGAAAGTCATATGGTGCTCAAATATCATGGTCGTCTACATAGATACATTCAAACAGAAATGGAGTTCCTAGACATCACCTCATTGGGCATGGCTTATAGATACCCTGTCAAGATTGAGCAGAAATTTATGCAGAAACGACGAGACTTTGGATCTACAAACCCCTCAGAGCTGAAGAAGGGAAAATGAAACCCCAAACCACACAAAAAGGGACCAAGTCGCGATGGCCTCCCATGGGACAATCTGTCCAAGCCACAACACAAGAAGGGAAACAAGAAGACGAAGAAGGTCACGTGAAAATGGTGTGAGTACCATAAAAGTTCTGGACACAACATCAACGAATGTTTCTCTAAGATATCCCTCGTGGTCGAGCTGAAGGCTTCTGATTCATAGGCCAATTCTGATTCCAAGTCAAATCTTGAAGGAGGGAAGTGAATTATCGATGTTGAACCCAGTGCCATGGTCACTACCACCAAAGTCGAGACAAGCGAACTAGAAGAACTAGAGGAAGGGGAACACCTATTTCACTCGCAGATGTGGGTCAAGGGGGCTCTAATTAATTTCATTGTTGACAACGGTAGTCAGAAGAACCTGATTTCACTAGAGGTCATCAAGTGGTTAGACCTGTCGAAGACACATCACCCACAACCCTACACCATCGGCTAGCTTCGTTAAGGAAGATATCTCTGTGTCAGCCAACAATGTCTTCTACCCTATGACATCAAGCCTTTCAAAGATGAGGTACTATATGATATTTATCCCCTTGAATTTTGTGATGTTATTTTAGGACAACCATAATTGTGGAAGTGTCATGTTGTGTATGAGTCTAGACCCCACAATATTATAATTACCTTGGGTATACAATTGTACAGGATCCCAGAAGTTACACCGCCTATTGCTATTTCTTTAATCTCTGCTAAGAAATACAGTAAGTTCATTTC
Organism: Picea mariana; assembly: GCA_032191745.1. Lineage (NCBI taxonomy): Eukaryota > Viridiplantae > Streptophyta > Pinopsida > Pinales > Pinaceae > Picea > Picea mariana. The sequence goes on from JASDQU010438493.1 coordinate 87,549, forward strand.
ACAGACCGAGAAGTTTGCCTTCTTTGTGATCCGTGCTCAGAGTAAACATAAGGTCACCACCACATCCATGGCCTCTACACAATGCCTCTCTTTGCATAAATAACAAGTGTACGGGATCATGGAAGAATACAGAGACATCTTTTCCTCACCTATAGGGGTACCAACATACTACCAAGTTAATCATTTAATTGATCTGACCCCTAATGCACCTCTACCAAATGGGCTAGTCTATCCATGCTCACTAATGGAGAATGACGAAATCCCACATCAGATCCAAAAGATTCTTCAAAAGGGGAACATAAGACCCACCTCCTCCCCTTGTGAAATCCTGATTGTACTATTGTAGAAGAAGGATGAGACTTGGCGACTCTACATTGATTATAGAGCCTTAAACAAAATCATAGTCAGGAATTGCTACCCCATTCCTAGGATTGATGACCTTCATGTGAAACTCAACAGAGGAAAGTTCTTTAGCAAGATTGACCTGAACTCTAGCTACCACTAGGCTCCCATCGAACCAACTGATGTCTGGAAGACACCCTTCAAGTATAAAGAAAGTCTCTACGAATGGCTAGTCATGCCCTTTGTCTTAACAAATGAACCATCCACCTTCATGAGGCTGATGGATGATGTATTGAGACCTTTAACCAAATCCTTTGTGGTAGTGTATTTGGATGACATCCTCATCTTCAACAGAACATGGGAAGAGAACATGCAGCATATTCAGCAGGTCTTGAGCACTCTGCGGCAGCACAAGATTTATACCAACTTGGAAAAATGCTCTTTTGGCATTAACATGGTCCAATACATGGGCTACATTGTTGATGAGCATGGGGTACATGTTGATCCAACTAATATCCAAGTCATTTGTGACTATTTGACCCCAACCACACTGACTGAGCTTCAAATCTTCTTGGGGCTAGCCAATTTCTACCAACGGTTCATGTTGGGATTCTCCCATAGCCAAGTGACCAAGGGAAATGGTAGGGATAAGTTTGTGTGGGGGAAGGAGAAGCAATGTGCATTCAATTATATGGAACATCGCTTGTGCTCATCTCCTGTACTCTCCTTGCCCGATCTTCAACAACCATTCAAGATTGAGACTGATGCATTTGACTATGTTGTGGGCGCAGTTCTCACTCAACATGGGCATCCTTTGGCATACCATAGTGAGACACTCTCTGATGCTATCCGAAAATACCCCACCTATGAAAAGGAAATGTATTTCATTATACAAGAATTTCATCAATGGAAACATTACAACTTGGGGAAATAGATGATCATACACACTTATCACAAGCCTCTGTAGTTCATACAAACACAGGGGAAATTGCAGAATGACAATCGTTCAAAGTGGTCCACCTACCTGTAGTAGTTCCATATCAACATCAATTATAAGACATGTATCTCTAATCGTGTCACTGGCTATCTCAGTAGGCCCCCTGTGACTGCACTCACAATTGTGCTCCAGTCCTGTGGACATGAAGCATCGAAGTGGCCCCAACTTTATCAGTAATATCCAGACTTCACCACCACATATCATCTCTTCAGTACATGAGCCACTCTCATTGATTTTCACATTCAGGATAGAATCTTATGCCACCTTGGCCATCTTCGTGTTACTACAAGCGAGTGTGAAAAGATGATTTGGGAAGCCCACTACAGATGTGTGGCAGGACATTTTGGCATAGAGAAAAGTGTGGTCATTCTTAAAAAACATTTTTATTGTCCAAAACTTCGATAGGAAGTCAACAAGTATATTCGATATTTCACTCTTTGTGCCTTTTTCAAGCCATCCATCAAGAATAAAGGCTTATACACCCCTCTTCCTATTCCCAAGAAGCCGTGCGAATCCATCTCAATGGATTACATGTCCGGTTTGTCATCCACCAAGAATGTGTTAATCCATAATATTGTCTCATTACACCTTAGTTGGGGCATATTATATTAGTAATGTTATTTTATTTATGTCGGCTTTAGGCCATTAGTTGTAATTATACCTCCTAGTCTCCTATATATACCAGGGAGACATTTTCATTTTGAATCATCTTGGACTTGAAAATTTAAGTGGGGTAAAAGGAGGTTGCCCCCTCAAAGAGGCTTATTATCTAAAATTATTTATTTTTCAAGGCGTTGAGTACTTTTTTTGAGGTTTTTCTATGCTATATTGATATTTGGTTCTTAACATATGGTATCAGAGCTCAAGGTCTTGGGTTTTCACTCCTACATCTGAGACACCGTGGAATTTTCACTATAACGTGTTTTATACAATGTTTTCGAAGGAACGGATTGAAGGATATTTATCAGACGAATCAAGGTATGTTGGGTTCAAAATTCAGATCCTGAGGCCTTATACTTTTGGAGATACAGCCTGTACAAATAGGGTTATGGAATCATCCTGAACTGAGTCATTGTGGAATTTTCTCTATAAAAACGTTTCTGTAATGTTTCAGACCCTGAAATCTGGAGGATATTTACAAGAATTAGTAAGGTATCTGTGGTAAAGGGTTCAACTTCTGGTTCATCTTAAGTTTTTAGATACACTCTGTGTAAGATAGGGTATCTGACTAGTCCTATTGACTAGTCTCAAGAATTTGTTCCAGGTAAAACAATCATAACTTCTTCCTAGTGTATTCAAATTGAGTGGGACTAGTTTCATTGGATCGTGGACAGTCTGTAGTATTTCCGGTGTGATTTTCATAATTTTATATCAATTATTTTGTGTGGGGCACGCTATACAAGTGAGATCTATTGGAAAGGACAAAAATCGGCAAGTTGTGGGGAAGTTACTGTAAATTCCACTTGTCACATCCAATTTTGATCAGGCTTGTGGCATTGCAAAGAAGAAATATCAGAGAAATACATAAAATAAAGTTTCATACCTAGAAGGGCCGAAACTTGGGAGATACAACAAAATAAATATTGTGTAGCAGAACCACCTCAAAATCAAGGTTCAAAAGTGATACTTGGCCAACATGCCACCAAAAAAGGGAACTTCTACACCAAATAAGCCCCTAGAAAATCCTACTTGGACTCTTGATGAAGGTGAAGAAATGCATAGGGACATAAATGAACTACAAAAGAAGATGGATTCAATGGAAGCTAAGTTGGATACTAAGATGGATTCAATGGAATCTAAGCTGGATACTAAGATGGATGGTTTAAAAGGGGAGATCATGGAAGTATTGAAAAATTTCGTAACAAAGAAAAAACCTGAAAGTGAAAATCCATCCCATGAAATTCATGATGAGAACACAAGGAAGGTGAATCAAGAATGGAGAAACTCCAACTTTGGTTTGAAGACCAACCACGTTCCTAAGATTGATATGAGGAAGTTTAATGGAAAGGACCCAATCACATGGATACTTCAGATGGAGCAATTCTTTGATCTCCATAATTTTCCACATACACAAAAGGTACGGATTGCTTCTTTATATTTAGAATCTAATAAATTTGTATGGTATCGATAGCTTTATTCTTGCAAATCACTCGTCACTTGAACAATTTTCACGGAAGAAATGATAGCACACTATGAGGATACAAGGAGCAATACCTTCTTTAGCCAATTGATAAATCTCAAGCAAAAGGGTTCAATTACCGAGCACATTGAGAACTTCCAAAGATTGAATATAAAGGTAACCGATATTCTAGATGAGCACTTGATTGATGTATTCATAGG
>JASDQU010438494.1:8423-19154 GCA_032191745.1 Picea mariana
ATTGGTGGTCAAAGACCAATTTTCTCAAAGAAACTCTGAAACGATGGTGGTTGGCTAAAAGCCAGTTCAGACAAAGTCTGATAAAGAGACAAGCCAAAGGTCGGGATCAGAAAAACAAGGCTCTAATACCAAATGAGACGAACAAAGTTCGCTCACACAAGAATTATCCAAAATACTTGGAATATAACATAATAATCCATGTAGGAATAATGTATAAAATATGAATAGATAAGATAAGATGAGATGATATACAATTCAGAATGAGGGCTCGTTTATATACCCACGCAGGGGTGCCCTTAATCAATAGTCATGTCCTTTGAGACATGTCCTTTCATTATTAATAATTACTATTTATTAATTAATTATTATGTTATGAATATCTATTTATATGTATATTTATGTTCATAACATTAAATAGCATAAGCAGGATCACTGAGAGAAACACAATCACAAGGTACACAGCATTTTATCCTGGCAAACCCTCATGGGGGAGAAAACCCAGCAAAAAATTCCTTAATATAAGTTGCCAATACAATGCCAAGATAAAAGACCAAACACTAAAGAATATCCAAGACTGAGCAATGCGCCTCTCTCTTCTCCTTCTTATAATTGCAGCTTCCTTCAAACTTGCGCAATAGATGAGTGACTTGAGTGAGTGAGTTAATGAGGCACCATCCTCTCTTATTTATACTAGCTGAGGAGCGCTAGGATTATGTCTCTTCATTAGGCAGGGCCGACTTCTTCAACTAGTGGTTAAAACCACTTTAATTAGCCCTAGGGGTCGACTTCTTAATTAACATCATGTAAACATGGTTTGACCAATCCACAAAAGGGGATTTGGTCATACAAAAGTCCCGACATGATCAATCCACAAAAGGGGATTGATCTATATGATAATAACTCAAGTATAATTAGAATATTCTTCGCAGTTACAATATTTCAACATTTTTGTGGATTGATCTATATGATAATAACTCAAGTATAATTAGAATATTCTTTGCAGTTACAATATTTCAACATTTGCCATAATAGAATTTTTCATCGTGTTCTAGCACTAGCAACTGTACAATAAAAGTGCTCAAGAATTAACAGCCCGGACAATAAGCATGTCAAGGAACATCATACCTCCCACTACTGTCAGTGTCAATTATTATTCGGTTTTTTGAGAGTTGTTCCTGAATTAAAATGACCTGAAAGAACAACCATCCTTATGTTTAGTCTGTGAACATGCATATCAGCAAAGAAATACAGAAAACATATTCCATAATGACAGAATAATAAACTCTATTTTCATGGTATGAAGTTTGAACAAACATGCATATCAGCAAAGAAATACAGAAAACATATTCCATAATGAAAAAGAATAATCGACTCTATTTTCATGGTAGGAGAAAATTGATTAGCATCATGATAACCTTGTCAACTGAGAGGACAAACAAGATGAAGTGAAGTTGGTACATATTGCTTATGATCTATTTGTGGAAACTTGAAGAGCAAAGCAATGCTCAATGTTATTGAATGAAACTTAAAAAAAGGTCACACCAAGGCTAGTGCTATTTCTAAGGGGGAGGGTATGTAATACCACAATTTTGGCTCCCTTGACTGATAAGATTACCATATGTAACGCTGTGTTATGCATTCTTGGTGTAGTTGGACATTGGAATAATTAGTCTCATTAGTGAAGAATCCATTATTTGTAGTTATAACTTATGACATAATAAAATATTTTAAATTATAAGAAGTAATATAAGGCAAAGCCCCATGCTTTAAAAATAAAATAAAGCACAATGATCGCCTAGGAAGGAAAAAGAGATGGAGCAGGCTGTGTGACAAGGGGCAAGCACAACTGGCAACAAACACTACTATACACACTCATTTACTAATTGGAGGAAGATTGGATGTTTTTCCCACCCATGCATATTCTAGTTGCTAATTGGAGGACAGCACTTGTCCTAAGGAAGAATGAAACAAGATGATTATAACAAAATAGAGTGCATAGAAGGTGGAAAGAGAAAATAGTGAAAATATTTCATTAATATCGTCTCAACGTTACATCTCTCAAACACTTGTAGTTCATCATTTATGACTTATTTATAGCACCCCTAAGATGTTAGGTCAGTTAACCACCTAAGCTCTAACATCGATATTAATATTACATCGCATTGATCATGAATCACTAATACATTTTGTGTCAAAAATATTAATCACTCATAACCATAGCTACCACTCCAACAACCCCCTTCAACATGAAATAACAATTTATTTTTACTGTTACTCCCATTGATATAAAACAACAAAATTTTACAGCTCAGTTTTTGAAATTTTTCAAAAACTATTTGATGTGAAGAATGAATATTTAAGAAGGCATCAAAAAGGCAATGACCACAGGCAAGGGGGGCCACAAAGTAAACAAGGACCTCTAAGTAATGTTAGCACCAAAGCGAGGGGTATGTGATCACATCAACTCAAGGACTTGCACCCCAAAGCCAACCACTTCATTATCCTTTTGCTTCAAACATATGGTAAGATAACAAGGTGAGAATTTTAGAATTTCTGATATTTCCTTTGCAGCTAGATGAAACCGGTAAGAGCATGATGCTCAGACAATTGCTCCCCACCTCACTAAAAGAGAAGTATTCTTGATTTTTTAATAGCTTAGTCCTAATTCTCTAGGTATAAGATTACTACATGTCATCTTTTTAGTTGATTGATTCTACACATGATGGACGATCTCTAATACAATGCTCATGTTCCATCAAAATTCCTTTGCGCACTGAGATCCACATTGTGGTGTTAAAAGACGTGAAGCAGTTCCCTGGTCTAGTCGGAGCCGACAAGAAGGAAATTGGTTGGCATGATACTAACCTTGTTGATGGATAGGACCAACAAGATGAAGTGAAGTTGGCACAGATTTCTTATGATTTAGTTGTGGAAAATTGAAGAACAAAGCAATGCTTGATGTTGTGAAAAGATAGCATCGAGGCCAGTGCTATTTATAAGGGGAAGGATATGTAATACCACAATTTTGGCTCCCTATATTAATAAGTTTATCATATGTAAAGTTGTGTTATGATTTCTGAATGCACTTGGAAAAATTGGCGCTCATTAGTGAAGGATCCATTATTTGCACATATGGGATACAGAAATATTTTATGATGTAAGTAATACAAGGCGAAGCCCCATGCTTTAACAATAAAATAAAGCATAACGATTTCCTAGGAGGGAAAGAGAGATGGGGCATGTTACTGCCCAAAGTGGCACTCAAGTGATAAAGCCCCAAAGCACAAATGCAAAATTGTGGGAACTAAGAGGGGTTGTCCATTGTCACCACAACAACCCTCTCTCACTTTAGGCCATCTCTCCTCCAGCAGAAAGGGGTTATCACTAGAATAGGATCACTAAAGCTATACAATGGAGGCTCAAGGTGATATGAAGAGTTAGCTTTAGCAAAATGGAAATGGTAGCATAGGAAGTGATAGAGGACCAAGACTAATGCCTATCCAATTTGGGTAAATGGAGTCAATAAAGGAAACCAAGAAGACTGAAAACTTTCTGAACCTTGACTATCGTGAGAATGCCCCATAGGCTGAAACAAATGTGTACATTATTCATGAAAAAACATGGTTGTTTATTACTCATAACAATTTCTACATTTGCTTCCAACATGCTTGGCTTCCCACAAGAGACCAAATCTGAAAATTTAGTCCTAGGACTTTCACTATCGGATATATAAATGGGATCTTCATCAAATGCAAGCAACTTTTATCCCATCCATACTTTTCAATATGGAAAAGAGTGTCACTGTTTTCACTCATGGCTGCCATCTTCTTCCTCACATGAGGAAATGAACACATCTAAACATTCAGATCATCAACACTTGTTCTTATTTGGGGGTACAATTCTTAGGGCCTCGCTTCAGTCTTCGACATGCTCTTCAACCTCATGTAAACAAAGGTTATGGATCCTTAATTGCTCTTGAGAGACAATGTTTCCAGCACTATTTTCAGGACATTCCATCCAAAATCTCTCTTATGGATACCTTATCCGACCCACACATCTTTCTGGTTCAGAGGTTTGGGGGCCTTGTTTATTGGAGGTTCATTGGGCTTCAATTGAGCGAGTGCAAATCCTTCTCCTTCAACGCATCATCAAATGCAAGCAAACAGTACCCCAGCACATCATCCTTGCAAAGTTTGGTGCCCGACCCTTCCGACTTGAGAGACTATTTTCCTCTTGGTTTCACTTCTACGCCATATTAGGAGTTTTGTCAATTTAGCGACGAGTTGAGACCGATACCCATATCTGGCCTATCTCTCATCAAATTCCATTTGCTTATCTAGTCCTCTTGCTCACACTAGGTGTTGGTTTGCAGGGGTCTCAAACCTTTTTAAGTCTGTTGGTATTTCAATGGATCGGCTTCCTCCATTCGTATACTCCATGAATGCACCCGGTTGTCGAAATATTGTAACTGCAAAGAGTATTCTAATTATTATTGAGTTATTATCATATAGATCAATCCCCTTTTGTGGATTGATCATGTCGGGCTTTGTATTAGACCAAATCCCCTTTTGTGGATTGATCATGTCGGGCTTTGTATTAGACCAAATCCCCTTTTGTGGATTGGTCAAACCCTAATTATATGATACTAATTAAGAAGTCGGCCCCCAGGCTTAATTAAAGTGGTTTTAGCCACTAAGTGAAGAGGTCGGCCCTGCCCAGTGAAGAGACACCACTCTAGCGCCTGCCAACTAGTATAAATAAGAGAGGCTAGTGCCTCATTCACTCACTCATCTAGTGCGCAAGTTTGAAGGAAGCTGCAGTTTCCAGTTGTCGGAAGAAGGAAGAGAGGGGCGCATTGCTCAGTGTTGGATATTCTCTAGTGTTTTGGTTTATTGCCTTGGCATTGTATTGGCTATCTATATTAAGGAAGTTTTTGTTGGGTTTTCTCCCCCATGAGGGTTTCCCAAGATAAATGTTGTGTATCTTGTGTTTCTCTCAGTGATCCTACATATGTTATTATTGTCTAGTAAACGAAGAGAAACTTAATAGTTGCTCTAAAATTAACATGGTATCATAGCTAAGCTGAAGAGAGCACCTTTCACTGGATAAGCAAAAACGTCATTGTTGTCGTACAAGAAAATTAGGGCTTTTTGTTGAAGAGGAATTTCAGCCTAAAAACTTCTAGGGAAGTGCGCCCTAGCCCAGTGAACTCATTCGCAGCTTGAGCGCACTTTTTCAGTGGACAAAACTCCCGGAAAGTGAAACCCTAGTTTTCACTGGTACCAGAAAACCAGGAAACCAAAACCAGTACCAGTCCAGATTTGTGCAAGCTCGGTTTCAAGGGGTAAAAGTTGGATTTTCAGAAAACTGACTGCATCAGGCTACTCGCCTCAGCCAAGCGCACCTCCTGGTAAGTTCAGATCTAAATTCTGAGCAATTTCATTTTTTGGTCATTTTCCCAGCTCCAGGTCAGGATGTCTGCAAGCACCAAGCTTGTTGACAAGTTAGAATGTGTGGATAACTTCTGTGCCTGGAAGTATAGGATTGCACTCATTCTTGAAGAGAATGACCTAGCAAGATTCATCAAAGAAAATGTACCAGAACCCGCAGATGCTACAGCCAAAGCAAAGTAACAGAAGGACATGGTTAGGGCCAAAAGAATCATTGCAAACTCTATCAAAGATCACTTGATCCCTCAAGTGGCATCTAAGAATACCCCAAAAGAAATGTTTGATGCCCTAAACAGATTGTATGAAGGAAGAAACATTAACCAGAAGATGAACTTGAGAACTCAACTCAAGAATACAAAGATGCAGAAAGGAGAAACAGTTCATGAATATTTATCTAGAATCTCTCAATTCAAGGAACAGCTAGAAGCAATTGGAGATACCCTAGATGAAGATGAACTCATAATGACAACTCTTAATGGTCTCACAAGACCTTGGGATGCATTCATCCAAACCATTTGTGCTAGAAAGGAGAAACTTCAATTTGACAATCTTTGGGAAGAATGTGTTCAAGAAGAAGCAAGAGTAGCTAACCGAGAAGCAGTACTATTAAGGGATGAAGATCAATCCCTAGCTGCTCATGCTAAAGGAGGAAAGAGAAGGTCTCACTTCAAGAAGGAGACCCATCTACATAAGGAGTCTCACTCCCCAAATAGATTCATCCATAAAGAATCTAACCCTCCAAGGAGATTCCAAAAGTTTCAGAAAGGTCAAAGAAGAGAAAAGGATTTCTCATCCTACCAATGTTACCATTGTGACAAGATGGGACATATTGCTAAGAATTGTCCAACTAGAAGACAAGAATACAAGAAGAGAAACAAAAGGCACCATGCCCATACAGTTGAAGATGAAGAGCCACCCACAAAGATGATTAAAGAAAAGATTGAAGACTATGTCTTAATCTCTGCCCTCTCAGGATCAGTGTCACCTGGTGAGGATACTTGGCTCATAGATAGTGGTGCTTCCAAGCACATGACAGGTCARAGAGACATTCTCTCTAGCCTTACAGAAAAGAACTTTCCCCAAAAAGTTACACTTGGAGATGATTACCAGTACCCTATCAAAGGAGTAGGAGAGTCCAATTACAAACTTGATTCAAGGACCCCAATGAAGATGAAGGATGTACTATATGTACCAGGTTTGACAAAGAATTTATTTTCTATCTCAGCCTTAGATAAGAAAGGCTTCAAGGTTGCATTCATAGATGGTGAAGTCGTCATGTGGCCTAAAAGAAAAACCATAGAAGATGCAATTGTTATTGGAACAGAAGAAGGTGGCATGTATAAATTAAAAGGTCACTCAAATAAAGCCTTGATTCACTCCTCTGAGAGTCCGTGTGAACTTTGGCATAGAAGACTAGCTCACATCAACTACAAGGCCTTACCATATGTGAGCAAGGCACTTACAGGTCTACCAGATTTCAAGGTTGACAATGAAGGTGTGTGCAAGGGATGTGCACAAGGAAAGAACATCAAGAATCCTTTACCGAAGAACGATAGTAAAGCAGAAGGAGTCTTGGAGCTCATCCACTCAGATGTATGTGGTCCAATGCCATCCACCTCTCTTAGTGGGTATGTACACTATGTGTCATTTATTGATGAATATCCTCGCAAGACTTGGGTTTACTTCTTGAAATCAAAAGATGAAGTGTTTGGAAAATTCAAGAAATTCAAAGCCTTGATAGAGAATCTCTCTGAAAGAAAAATCAAGATTCTGAGGTGAGATAATGGAGGAGAATACACCTCAAAAGAGTTTGTAAGCTTTTGCAAAGATGTCGAGATTAAGAGGGAGCTCACCACTCCCTACAATCCTCAACAAAATGGTGTAGCAGAAAAAAAGAACAGAACTATAATGGAAGCAGTGAAGACCATGATCCATTATCAAGATCTTCCAATGCACTTATGGGCAGAAGCAGCAAGAACAGCAGTGTATGTACAAAACAGATTATCCCATAGTGCGCTTAGGTTCAAAACCCTCGAAGAAATGTTCTCCGAAAAGAAGCCAGAAGTAAGCCATCTCAAAATATTTGGTTGTCCAGTGTTTGTACACATTCTGGAAGAGAAGAGAACCAAACTGGACCCTTCAGGAAAGAAGGGAATATTTGTTGGATACTGTGAGGTCTCTAAGGCCTTCAGAATTTACATACCAGGTTACCATCATATTGAGATCAGTAGAGATGTAACCTTTGATGAAGATGCAACACTCAATAAATCAAGGAGATGTCAGCTTGAAGAAGTATATGAAGAAGAACCTGTAGCTCCCAGAGTTGCAGAACCAATGAGGGAAGTCACACCTTCCCTTGATGATGAGATTCAAGAAGATCATGATATGATAGAATCTCAAGAACCTCCCCAGATGACGATCTCTCACAAGAGAAAGACATCTTGGGCGAGGGAACTTATTCAATATGGAGAGAAGTATGGTGCCCCAGAAGGCACCATGAGACAAGTCAAGAAACCTAAGCCATTCTCCAGTTATATGGCTTTGATGTGTGATCTCATAAAAAAAAAGCCTACTTGATTTGAAGAAGCCATTCAGAAGAAAGAATGGGCAGATGCCATGACAGAAGAATACCAATCCATTCTAAAGAATGATGTATGGGAAATAGTTCCCAAACCGAAGAGCAAAGATGTGATATCTTCCAAATGGCTATACAAGATAAAACATGTTGCTGATGGAAGTATTGAAAAACACAAAGCAAGATTTGTAGCTCGTGGTTTTTCTCAAAAGGAAGGCATTGACTATGAAGAGACATTTGCTCCTGTAGCTAGATACACTTCTATCAGAACCATCATAGCTCTTGCAGCTAAGATGAAGTGGAAGTTACACCAGATGGATGTGAAAACAACGTTCTTAAATGGTGTCATTGAAGAAGAAGTGTACATAGAACAACCTCAAGGGTTTGAAGTTGAAAATAGAAAGACTCATGTCTGCAGGTTGAAGAAAGCTTTGTACAGATTGAAGCAAGATCCTAGAGCTTGGTATGGAAGAATTGACAGTTTCCTGGCGAGCTTGGGCTTTACCAAGAGTAAAGTTGATTCTAACCTTTACTTCAAGGTTATGAAGGATGAGCCAGTTATATTGTTGTTGTATGTGGATGACTTATTCTTAACCGAAGAAGAAATGCTCATCACTGATTGTAAGAAGAAGCTCGCTGCAGAATTTGAGATGAAAGACCTAGGCCTAATGCACTATTTTTTAGGTGTTGAGGTTTAGCAGAGCCCAGAGAAGATCTTCCTTAACCAAGGGAAGTATGCAGTTGAAATACTGAAGAGGTTTGATATTTTGGAGTGTAAATCCATGAATACACCCATGGAAACAAATTTGAAGCTCCTGGTTGATACTTCGTCAGAATTGGTTGATGCTACATTGTACAGACAGATCATTGGATCGTTGATGTATCTGACGAATACCACGCTAGATATATGTTTTGTTGTGAACACCTTGAGTCAGTATCTTGTAGAGCCCAGACGTGTTCACCTTGTTGCTGCAAAACATGTGATGAGATACCTTAAGGGTACGTTGGACTTTGGTCTCTGCTACAATGGAGATCAAGACTTCAGACTGATTGGTTATACCGATTCAGATTGAGCTGGAAGTGTTTCTGACAGAAAGAGCACTTCAAGATGTTCTTTCAGTCTGGGGTCAGCCTTGACTTCATGGCAAAGTAGGAAGCAATCTAGTATTGCTCTCAGCACAGCAGAAGCGGAATACATTGTTGCATGTTTCGCCAGTTGTGAAGCCATATGGCTATGGAAGTTATTGACATGTCTATTTGATCTGGAGATGGAAGCAACCGTGGTTCTATGTGACAACCAGAGTTGCATAAAGATGACAGAGAACCCTGTGTTCCATGACAAGTCAAAGCACATAGAAATCCGGTATCACTACATTTGTGATATGGTGCAGAGGGGAGCCATAAAGCTCCAATATGTTGGCACAAATGAGCAGGTTGCAGATGTGTTGACCAAGCCTCTGTCTCGTGTAAAGTTTGAGCACTTTCGAGACAAGCTTGGTATAGTCTGAAAGGACCTCCCTCGAAAGGGGGATTGATGTTGATGATACTATGGTATCCTGACCAGGAGCGGATAGCTTAGTTAGGATTCTATATCCTAGGGGACTGATCATCCCTGGACAGATCTCAAAGGTCTGATAAAGACGGCCTGTCAAAGTACCTGTGCATGTATATGCTAGCTGTGGTCAGTAGTGGTAGCTCCGTTAGGATTTTTATAATCCTAGAGAACCTTATGATTCCTGGGCAGATCCCGAAGGTCTGGTAAGGACAGTCTGTCAGAGTACCACGTGGTAGCTCCGTTGGGATTTTATATCCTAGGGAATCTTATGATTCCTGGGCAGCTCCCTAAGGGACTATCAGAGGACCACAAAATGTTGTTACACCTCCCTCGTTCTGTTGCCCCGTGATGATGATGATGTTGTTACTCCAGCCTTCGTGTTGTGATGATGTTGCTCCAACCTCGTGTTGTTGTTGTTGATGTTGTTATTGCTTTTATTCTAACTGATGTTGATGTTTCAGGTTCCAGCTCCATGCTATGAACGATGATGATGATGATGCCATTCCAGCTCCATGTTGTGGATGATGATATTGATGATGAAAAAAACTTCCGATGATTTATAGATATGCCGGTCAGTGTTCAAGGCGATGATGATGTTGCTTCCCTCTCTCTCTCTCTCTCTCCTGATGATGGTGTATTGTAGAATACCCTTCTTGTTAAGGGGGAGTGTCAAAATATTGTAACTGCAAAAAGTATTCTAATTATTATTGAGTTATTATCATATAGATCAATCCCCTTTTGTGGATTGATCATGTCGGGCTTTGTATTAGAGCAAATCCCCTTTTGTGGATTGGTCAAACCCTAATTATATGTTGTTAATTAAGAATTCGACCCCTAGGCCTAATTAAAGTGGTTTTAGCCACTAAGTGAAGAGGTCGGCCCTTCCCAGTGAAGAGACACCACTCTAGCGCCTGCCAGCTAGTATAAATAAAAGAGGCTAGCGCCTCATTCAAAGAGATAAAAACTTTTGTTATGAATAAGTTCCACAAACGTACTTGGGAGAAAGAGCTAGGGAGAAAGAAGAAGTACTACATTGAAGAGTTTAACCCCACTCATAACCATCAGCAAAAGGCGTACATAGGGGCCAATATTTCTTGGAGATCTAAAATTCTTATTGCTCAATTAAGGACTAATTCTCATCAACTCCGTTG
>JASDQU010438494.1:19204-42277 GCA_032191745.1 Picea mariana
TGCTCAATTAAGGACTAATTCTCATCAACTCCGTTGTGAAACAAGGCGCTGGAAAAGGCCAAAAGAAATGTGGGAGGAAAGAGTATGTATTTTGTGCTCGTTCGGAAAAGTAGAAACAGAAAAACATTTCATTTTAGAATGTGAGGCCTTCAAAGACAGCAGGGAAAATTATGCAGGTATTCTAGCAGCTAGTTCTTGGGATAATCTATTCAGCAAAGAGTTTGTCGAGAAGCTGGGAGCGGTTAGTGTAAAACTTCACAGGAAAAGGGCCGAATACAAAAGCCAGATGGAAAAGCAATCTGTCCCATAGGCTATCTGTAGCCTCGTGGACGTTAAAAATACTTTCCTTTTTTTCCTTTTTTTCACTCACTCACTCAACTCACTCATCTAGTGTGCAAGTTTGAAGGAAGCTGCAGTTGTCAGTTGCCAGAAGAAGGAAGAGAGAGGCGCATTGCTCAGTGTTGGATATTTTCTAGTGTTTTGATTTATTGTCTTGGCATTGTATTGCCTATCTATATTAAGGAATTTTTTGTTGGGTTTTCTCCCCCATGAGGGTTTCCCAGGATAAATGTTGTGTATCTTGTGATTGTGTTTCTCTCAATGATCCTGCATATGCTATTATTGTCTAGTAGATTGAAAAGAAACTTAATAGTTGCTCTAAAATTAACACCGGCCACCTCCTACCTACTAGGCAAGAGCTGAACAAGATCATCAAAGATGCCATTTCTAGACAATTCGTGCTGGTCACTTGGACAAACCTCCAGGGCAGTTTACATCCAAAGATGGCCTTCTATGCTAAGCACTTCATAGAGGTGACAAACGGACTCATTATCCAACCCCCACATCTTGTCATTGGGCGCATTCTCTTCGGATCCCCCTAGGACAATTCTGAGTGAGGTCACACAGACTTCGAGTTGAGATGGACCACCAGATTGTACAAGCAGAGAGGATCTGCCAGTTGTTTCATCTTCGTGAGGTAGAGATAGAGGAGCACTTCCTATTCCACTACCCCATTTATTATGAGATCCATGGGATATTTCATTACTTGTTCTGGGGGATCTAGACCCTATCCAATTTCTTCATCTACTCAGACCAAAGATGTCTAGCCCTTTACATGCAAGAGGCCCTCAAACTTCGTGCCCACATTCTTCATCCTTCTCCTAGACCACATCCCACTCAGCAGATTACTTCCTTCTTTACGATGCTCCCATCAACTAGGGGCACCAAGAGGTAGACTGATAGCAGCATCGACTCTGACTCTAGATCGGTGCAAACCCGAGGGACCATCTGCCCTTCCCCGAGACCCCAGAGACATTGCTAGACCAAATCGTTTACGAGCAAGCAAACGAGATCACCTAGACATCAGAGGCGGGTTACTTCTTCCAAACAGCAATGCAATAGGAGATCCAGATCTTCCCCCATCTCTTCCTCAAAAACACCATTCTATCTTGAGTTTTTTGCATTTGGCCTCGGATATTAGGAGAGAGAGATCTAGTGGACCATGATCTAGTCCTTGGATCCATTCCCTCTGTACATCTCCCTTTCGTTGCGGCCGCCTGCACTCGAAGTCGAGGGTTTTCCATCTTTCAGCATAGACCCCATGCTTTACTTTATGTCTTGCTCTTTATATAAGAGACATTTTGGTATTCCTACTTTGTATTGACATCATTGTCCTCAACAGTCCCATTGACCTACTTTGTGGTCATTTGTTGGACATCAATATAATTATTTTATCTTATCTATCAAATCAATCCTCTCAAAATCATCAAAAGATGCATCATTAAATTCAGAAATTTGAGAGGGAAAATGGCTTACCAAACCCTTGTCTTCAACAAAGGATGAAGTGGATACTTGAGTACCTTCATCACCAATGTCTTCTTTTATATCTGAAAAACCATAAAAAAGTATCTCATGTGATGAAGAAGAGGGTTGGTTATCTTCATCCTCTAGCAGTCCATATTCTTTTTCTATGGAGCCAAAAAGATTATTTCAATCCTTTTTTGTATTTTAGCAACCATTTGTTCT
This sequence comes from Picea mariana, assembly GCA_032191745.1. Taxonomy (NCBI): domain Eukaryota; kingdom Viridiplantae; phylum Streptophyta; class Pinopsida; order Pinales; family Pinaceae; genus Picea; species Picea mariana. The sequence continues at coordinate 21,230 of JASDQU010438494.1, forward strand.
TCTGAAGGGTCTTTGAGGAAGAGGGTCACAATATTATGTATCTCTTTGTGCTTTTCATCCAACATAGCACCAATCGTGTGAGCCTCAACACACCATTCTCCATAACTAGGATCCCAAAATTTGCAAATATCTTTGATCAAACCTGCAAGTGAAGAAATCTCCTTTGGACCACAATCATGAAACCACTCCAATCCATGTTCTTTCAAGATAAACACGAACATCCTCATCATGATATCCATGTGGATAAAATTCAAATCTAAGATAAGTTCAAAGAAAGATATGACATGTTGTGCAGCTAGATGAAAGTGTTCGTGGAACTTTGGAGCATAATCAAACCATCTTGGAGGAGGGAGTTCATTTGGATATCCTGGAATAACCGAGAAATCTAATGGGGAAAAATATTCTATATCAAACCATTCCTTCATCCATGAATTTGCCATACTTCTTCAATTTTCAAAACATAATGTTGATATGAAATCTGAAAAATGTGTTACACTCATACCTCTTCATACCAATGGAATCGCCAAATGCGAATTCTAGGTCTTCAAACAAATCTTCTCAACGTATCATTGTAGCTATGTCTACTAAATTCGGGAAATAGACTTTATCCCCGAAAACAACGCCAAAAATGTTACCACCCAAACCCTCACCTCTTGTGATGAAGTCCTAAATCACAAGTAAGACCATAGAGGAATTAACAAGGGCTACCCACTATCACCACAGTAACTCCCTCTGTCACTTTAGGCCGGCTCTCCTTTGGCACAAAGGGGGTATCCCTACAATAGGATTGCTAAAGTTATAATGAAATTTCAAGGTGAAATGAAGAGTTAACTTTAGAAAAACAGAAATTATAATATAGGTTTCATGAATAGGGTGATAGGTGGACCAAAACTAGTGTCAATCCATTGGACAAGTGTTGTTAAAAGATAAAACTAGGAGGGATTTTTTCTTATGTGATTAGGAAAGAAAGTAGCTGGAATGAACAACCTGCAGCAGTCTCATCTTGCTGTCCACTAAAAAAGAAATTATTTTTGAGAAACTTGAAAGGAGGACTTCCAAACATACATGAGGGTGTAGTTATTGATAGTATGCAAACTTGTAACTAACTCGAATAAAGAAGGAAGATACAACATGAACATTTCCAACCATAGACACAAAAATATTAAAAAGGGAATAAACCACAATTAAGCTCTTCTAATAAAGGAACAAAGTTACCCAGATTTTAGCCCTTCACAAAACATTTGATGCTAGAAATTTCAGCATTAGTCTTCAACAAATCAAGTCCAAATACATATGTCTCACAAGAAAACCCCTTCAAGATGTTCAAGTAAGCTCCAAAGAGGAATCTCCCTAAATCCAACCATAATAACAATGGAGAGAAGTTAGAACAAATTCTTATATAGATTTAAGTTCAATCTCCTCTACAATAAAATATTACTTGTGGCTTCTAGATCCACAAATCTTTCCAAGGGAAATAAATAAAATATTTCCAAGTCTACGCTTTTCTCCAAGGAAAATACTAGAATAAAATATAAAATGGGACTTCCCAAGGCAAAACACCCTCATAATGAATAGAATAGTACAACAATGATGAGGGGAATGCCACATGTCATCTCTATGTGCAAAACACCTCCTTGATTGAGGCCCTTTTGACCAAGCAAATAAAGTCTTTGTGCCACTTGTCCTCTTCCTCTGTGGAATGCTCATCAAGAATAGCCTTCAATAACCACTTTTCATTAAAAATAATATATTTTCCAAGTCAAGATGAGTATGCCAAGTGTCATTATATTGATTAGGGCATCATCCAAGAGATCCATTAATCAACAAAATAATATAATAAATCCCCTGGAAGAAGTGTGTGCTTGAGATGTGTGCAATGAGACTACATTGACCAAGCCGAGATAATATAAAATAGTCCATGGAGAGTTGCACCATTGAGATGTGTGTCAAGGTAGTTATTCTTCTTGGATCGATGACCACCAAACATAAAATAATCCTCAAAATAGATGGACACCCTAGAGAGCTCCCTTCGATCAAGGAGTCAACCACCTTGAGAAACCAACCTCATGATAAAAATAGCCCCCACAACTAGGGCACTCCTCAAACCAAGAGGTTAGTCCACCTAGAGTTGCCAAACACATGCCCAAAATATAAGTAGTTAAGGTGCTTTCTCCAAAAAGATAAACAACTCGTCCCTTAAGAAAACACCATAGAAATATGTGCAAGAAGGTCCATATAGATGTTACAAATTACAATAGCCTTCAAGAAGTGGAGCAACCTCAAAAAGCATGCAAATGTAGTTAGGTCAATGTGCAAATACCATCAATCTCCTCGAACCAAGAGCCATAAGTGGGATGACCTAGGAGAATGTGCATCAAGGGGATGTTCTCCTAATAAAATAATCAAAACCAAAAGTCATAAGGAGAAACCATGTGCCAAAACCATCAACTAATTTCTAAAACCTTGGGCAGAAGAGGAGACCAAATTGAACCACCTGTTGTCGTCCTAATACACACCTGGGGTAACCTGGAAGAAACCTTCAATCCACTTGGTGTGTCCTTGGGGGCAAGTTTCGAGTCAAAGTGTTGTCACCTGATCCTCAACTCCTCCGTCTAGGCCAACTCTTAGCAAAGCCAAGGGGGGTAGTCCCTATGAAAAATAATCTACGGCTTTATCTAAACTAAGAAAGTAAAAGCACTTATTTCTAGGAGTTTATAATTTTTTGAAACACAAAATAATATCAACACAATATAAGTTTGATCAAAAAGGATACCGCCTGTGAAACCAACCATGAGCATTCATCAATCATCACATAAAGATAAAGATAAGCTTTGCATTAATAGATAAATTGACAATAGATATGCATGAAAGACCAGTGCCAGATAAACAATAAAATGTGATGTGATGAAAGTGTCGCGTTAATTTTATCTTGAGTGTTTTAATTAAGGGATTTGGTGTTATTAGAAAAGTTTTGAGACCGTGAAGTGGGGATTAAAGTCGGGGTCTCCACTCTTTGTGTGCGAAGTGAATGTGGCCTCTTTGTGTGTTATTCGCCAATCTTATAGACTTACCGACCGGGTGTGCCGCAGGTCCAACGAGGTGAGTTACCCCTTGACTTGACACACTCCACCCTGGGTAGAGGTCTTAGATGAATAATGCCACTTAGAGATTGTCCTAGTTATACTAGCATGCACTGTTCAAATCGTTTTTGGGTCACCGAAGCACTTGAGCGTGATAGCGGACTTGCATACTCGGATTTGAACAATTGGGGTTTATTCCAATAACTTTGCAAAAGGAAACTAGTAATAAGCAAATCTAGAACTTGCAGTTGATTTTAAAGCTTTGATTTAAATGAAATGAGTTAATTTTAGCTTGTTTATGCATGAAACACTAAATAAAACCAATGAAAGGGGACACAACCCTGAAAAGCAAAAAAAAAGCAAAAGGCACCAGTTTCCCCCCAGGGGCAGGGGAAACAACTAAAGACGATCTTTGTGGCTCGCTAACTTTACACTTGATCTTTAGAGATCAAGTGTTTACAAAGTCTTTTTTCAAGAAAGAAACTGAAATACAAAGCTCCCGGGAGCACCGGGAGGGTCTTGGAAGAAGCTAAACTTCAAAATTCCAGCAGCACCTCCTCTTGTACCTGTTATATCTGCGATAAAACAGCAAGCAATCAAATGCAAAAGATGACCAAAAACACTTTAAAAGTGTCTTTGGTCAACCCCAAAAAAAATGTAAAAAACTGCTAAGTTAATTATGCTAAAACAGGAAAAATAACTAAGGAGTGATAGCTAGATAGCTAACCTCCTTAGGGTCTTTTAGACTGATGTTAAATCAACAAAGAACAGCAACTAAGACTTGCAGATTTATACTTTTAAAACTGTGTAATTTTTTGCCTATCACAAGCCTAAAAAATACTAGGAAATTGAAGGCTAATTAGAAACAAAAATGAGCTAGAACTTGGCAAAGAGATGAAATTCTTTTGTAAACTTCAGATCTAGCTTTTAGAGACTGCATGCAACTGATATAGAACAGATTTATACTTTTAAGATTAACTAAATCCTTGCATGCAACAGAAAACCAAAGAGAATGATAATTTTTCTTATAAAATTTGAGAGAGAAGGGGAAAGAGATAATTTGAAACCAGGAACTTGGGCGATGGAGTCAAAATTATGTGTTGAAGAGGGGAATCCTTCAACTGGATGCAATTGAAGATGCTGTGTTGAAGAGGGGAATCCTTCCACTGGATGCAATTGAAGATGTTGTGTTGAAGAGGGGAATCATTCCACTGGATGCAATTGAAGATGCTGGAGGTTCAAGCAAGAACCTTCCACTCCTCCAAAGTAGAGACCTGTAAACTTAAAATACCCTTGCAAGCAAACCGTCAAAATATCCTACACATAAACCTTGAAGGCATGCAATTAGAACAATAACAACATGGATTCATAGATTGAAACGTGATAAAATAAGAATCAGCAAGACAAACTAGTTTACTAATACCTTATCAATGATCAAAAAATAATTGCAAGCAAGATAGGTTTACCATACTCAAAGCACCATTAAGGGAGAAGATCCTCCACACATTGCACAAGACACCACGTAGAGCTCCAAAGACTTTTATTCCTTATTCAAATAGCAAGTGATACAATACAATACTTATTCCCACGAATTCTAACTAGTGAGGAAGGAGGGGTCGCCTTTCTTATATAGGAAAAGGGATGACAACTTCAATGAGGAAATGTGTGAGCTAGGAGGGAGATGCGCATTAGGGTTTAGGGGAGATGCGTGAGCTAAGAGGAGATACGTGAGGTAGAAGGGAGAGATGAGTGGAGTGGATAGGGAGTGATGGATGGTGAAGGATGAGTGGAGGGCGAGTGGAGTGGGGAAGAGTGGAGTGAGGCAGAGTGTAGTGGGAGTTAGGAGATGCGCATAGGCTTTGGGATGTGCGCCCCTCTTTAGAATGCGCCAACTAGGATTGTGGGGTCGAGTTCCCACATTGGGATCTCCCCCAAGTCCACATCACCTCAATCAAGTCGTCATCACCAGTCGTCATCACCTTTACTTAACTCGCTCAGGCTTCCAGTTGACTGGGGACAGGAGAAAAACATGTTTCAAACATGTTCCCCGGTTCTCCTAAAATTTAGGAGATGAATTTAATTACCCATTTTCCGCAATTTTAGAGTAAATTTCACTTTTGAGTGATAATAATCACTTTTTTGTCTCGAAAGATGGGAAATAGGGGTTTACATGATACTCTGGACTAGAAAACGACTATAAATATGGCATCTTACAATGTTTGATGCCATATTTTTACAATTTATTGACTTAGAATTAATAAATTCCATTTTTGCGGAAATTTAATTAATTCACTAAAAAACTTAAAAAAAACCTATCAAACCTAGCCGCAATTTCCACATGACTCAATCAATATGTCCTAGTATGAGCTTATATACATTTAGACACTAGACATTGGATTTTCCATGCCAAGACCTAATCGTCAGTACATACTTCGGCTCTGGAGCTAGTCTTCTAAGTGAAAAAACTTAGAAATTATTTAATCGCTCACTAAGGCAAGCAAAAAAAATAATTAACAAGTAGAAAAAAACACTCCAAAGTATGTGCTCACTCCTAGGTCTTAGGTAGCCAATAGCCTTTTACAATATCTCATACTTAGGACATTTATTACAATGGTGGAAATGCAAAAAAAATGGGTCTTTCATAAGATCGGTTGAACTCTGAACTTTGCATATATGAGAACTGATTGTTCATTCTTTGGCAGCTCTTCAGAAAATCCAGCTTGTGCAAACTGGTGGATAACACCACCCATGATCATCAAAGAAGGAGGTCGCTCTAGGAGAGTGTATCAAAGTGGGACGCCTTCAATAAATCCCCAAAATTTCATGAAATAGCTTGTTTCTCAAATAATAAGCAATAAAACTTAGGAAAACCAAGTAATCACACTACTGACCACCTATTTCGACTAGGGGTCAACTCCATGTTCCATGAAGATATGTGCCTAGTGGTAGAACCATTTTGAAGACTTTTTGTTCAACAGGGCAAATTTTGCCCCGGGCACGCTTTTCTATGTAATCGAAATTTCCGCTCCCCTGCGTGGGATAATATTGCAACATGCTAGCATGAGTCAATTGTTGTCTAGTTACCTAGGACTTTATCATTAGGTAAGTTCTTTCATCGAGTGTTTTTTTTCCTCAGGTAATTAACCTTTCTTAACTGCAATTTTAATTATCCTTGAGTTTTTCACTCACAATAATTCTCCAAAGTGGTGAAAGGCGTTCTAATGATCGAGCCCAAGGGGTAACTAAGGTCTAGGAGTGTTGTAAATGACCATGCTAGACATTTCCTAGAGTCATGCATAATTTCGTTAAGTTTTGATAGGATTTTTTTAAATAATTAAAATTCCCGCAAACTGGGGATTTTTAATTATTTTTTATGTAAATTGTAAAAAAGTGATCCTTGGGGATTTTGTATAGGGGTATGAGTACTCAAATCAAATGGTTTATGAACCCCTACACCCTTGGACCAAGTCTCATCTCATTTGGACAAATTTTGCTAGGCCATTGTCCATGAGGAGTCCAAGTCAGTAAAAAATCAGTATGTAATTGGCTAAATTAAAATAGCTAAATTTTGTAAAAGTCACTAAAGTCATGAGAGARAGTGGGAAAAGGATTTCTAATGTCTTTCCTAAGTTGGGAAAGTGATTTTCCACTTAGAAAACACCCCCTTGCTAAGCCAACAACCCAAGATGACCATTTCCTAAGAAGAGGGGCGGGGGSSCCCCCTTGCTCATCAACTCATGAAAAATTAAGAGGGCCCCCATAACTTTGGTGGTACCCCACTTTGACCCTAACTACCCTTTTGATGAGTGGGAAAGGAGTTTTCCCCTTTTCCCACTCACCCCTCATCCCTCAATTCACTCACCAACCCTAAAAGTGTGCCCCTCTTGAAGAGACCCTCCCCCATTGGATGGATGACACTTGAAGCTCATCCAAGTGGGGTCTCTCCTCTTCCTCATCTATAAAAAAGAGTCTCTCCTCCTCATTTCTTCATCAATTCTTAAAGCAAGTCTATTATGCCAAAATTTCTTTCATCCTTTCCTCTCTCTCTCTCATGTTCTCATTGTAAATCTTGCTACAAGTATTTGTAGCAACATTTTGCGGATAATAAAGGAAGCTTTCGAGGATCTATTGTGTGCATTGGGAGTCTTCTTGATGCTCTTCATGGTATTTGTGAGGTGATATTGTGCATTTTCTTTCTTGTATTTTCTTGTATTCACTAGTTTAACTTGGAGGCCCAAGCAAAGTATTTTGCTTGGGAGTAATTAGTGGTAGTATTACTATTAATCTTGTGGTAGTTTCTTTTCAAGCTTGCAAAGTATTTTGTATGCTTCTTTAGATGCTCTCACCTCCTTGTGTCTTGTGTAGCAAGAGATATACATGTTTACAGGGCACTAGAAGATTGGAGGAGTGATTTTTAGAGTGGAAAACTCACTCGTTCAATCAACCAAATTTTCCATTGTTTTCCTCCTTTGTATCCACCATTCTCCTTTCTTTCATAAGCACCTATTTGCTCTATAATGGTCATTTAAACTCACTTATATTTTGAGATTTCTCTACTTAAATTTATGTTTCATTGGGTTAATAAAAGTTAACAAGTCTTTGGTGTTTGTAGCAATTTCTAGCAAGAAATACCTTGCTGATTTTTATGCAGATTTTCAACAAGGAGGAAGTGCTACTTGTTTTGAGCCCCCAAGGCACTCCAAAGACATTCTAAAGTTGGGATATCAAATCCCTCTTCATCTCCCTCTTCTAAAGTGTTGTAAGCAACCCAAAGAGAGTCTCTTGGGCTTGCTTTCTCTCAAGAAAGATAAAAAATCTGATATTGTAATAATTTAGGAAAAATTGCCCACACCTTGCAAAGAGATCGGCCTAAGCCATCCTTGCAAAATCGTGAAGGCTAGAGTTAGATTTATTTTCTTGCATTTTCTTTCATTATACCCACCTTGGCCAAAACGATAGGCTAGTCCTCCACTTGTGCCATTATTGTGGGTTGCTCATTTATTTCCAAGCCTTTTAATTTTCTTTCATTAAACCCAACTTGGCCAAAACGGTAGGCTAGTCCTCCATTTGTGCCATTGTTGTGGTTGTTTTTGCTTTCTTGTCATTTGAATTCTTTTATTACACCCACCTTAGCCAAAACGGTAGGTTAGTCCTCCACTTGTGCCATTGTTGTGGGGTTGCAATTTAAATTTCCAAGTCATTTCAATTAGTGCTAAAGTAATCATATTTGTGCTCTATCTCTGCCCTGTATTCTCTCCCCTTGCCACTTTGTGGATCCTAGGTGACAAGAAAGGGCAAAGGTTTGGAGTTTAGTAACTAGGCATCCAAACTTTTATTGCTTCAATCACCAAAAAGGATGACTTAGGAGGCTACAGGGGGTGTAAGTCGAGGACGATTTCATGGCACTATGTGTCCTCCTTGCTTGAGCGCCCAAGCATTCCAAGTTGACATGTGGAGCTAGGGAAGGGTATTGTTTTCCCTTCTTATTGAGCACCCAGCAATTCCTTTTGATTGAGGGGATAACAATTTTGGGTAGTCACATAGTCTAGGCTTGTATCTTACACATTAGCTTAGGCCCCCTAATCAAAGAGAGACTTAAAATTTATTAAAATTAACCAACACTACTTTCAAAACATTGCACTTCAAGTTCTCAAAGCTATTTCAATTTCTTCAAGTTGTGCAATTTTACATTTCAAGCAATTTACTTTTCATGCAATTCTAATTTCCAAGCAATTTTATGTTTTGAGTCACTTTCTCTTATTGTGGATGTTTACATATATTAAAGCACCTCTATTCTTGTTGTAAGTATTCTTTATTCATTTGGAGATATTCGTATAAGGCTAGTATTCATTTCATTATCTAATCCATTGTGTAGATATATCACTTTTTATTCATGTTATCATTTAGTTGTTCACTTCATAGTACATATATATTTCATGTTGTTTTCCAATTTGTAGAAAATATTCATAATTGGTTTAAAGTGTGTTGTCGTCCTTATACACACTTGCAAACGTGGAAAAAGTAGACCCTAGTTACTATGTTAATTATTAGATTGATTCTAGGAGTTAATTTTAGTTTGTTAAAGGTAGGGGGGAAACTAGCCTATATGAGAGGCAGCAATGGAATGCAAGCCTTTAATGAAAAACAGCCCTTTCCCTAAGCCAACTATGACTAGTGCCTAAGGTTGGGCAATGGGGTCAATTAAAGTTACAACAAAAGATCTAAGTACAATTAAAGAATAACTTTACAAATTAAATGAGACACAAAAGAATTATAACAATTATCAACAAATGAAGAATAGCTAGATGAGTTAACAATATACAAAGATACAACTACATACAGATTTACAAATGAAAGGAAAGATGCAGTTGTTAGACTTCTTACACCAATGAACTAACCACTTAATTGATTGTGCAGATATAAATAAGGATAGATCAAAGATGCATTTACCATAAATACACAACTTACAACCCAAGCTTGAAATGCCCCAAAGGAGAGGTGCACAACTGCAAGTGAGGTATCCCAAGGACAAATGCGCAACTTCAAGGATACATGAACTTTAGATACACCAATCAACCATAAAGATACTCAACTGAAATGTAAATGCTTGAAAGATAAAGCTTGAAGTAAAATTGCATGAAAGTAAAGGTTACACAACTTAGATTAGGTTATGAAATTGAAACTTTGGTTGTGTGAATAAATTTGAGAGTTGAATTAAAGTGAGGTGAAGCTGCAAGCCTAGACTAGGTGACTTCCCTAATACTCCTACCGCTTTGGCCAAAATGATTGTTGGGTGCTCAATAAGCAAGGCAAACAAGGCCTTACCCTAGCTCCACAGGTCAACCCAGAAAACTTGGGTGCTCAACAAGGGGGACACCCAATGCCGTGAGATCATCCCTAATCTAGCACCCCAAGTAGCCTCCACAAGCCCCCTTTTTGGTGGCAAAAGTTGTATTACTAGACAGTGCTCTAATTACTAGATTGATTGATCCTCCTAGAGCTACAAGTTAATTGATTTAGCAATTAAGATTGCTTGTGTTGAAAGCTTAAAGAGATGAAATAACAAGTGCTTAATAAAAATGTATAAGAAATAAAATATGTTTCCAAGAGCTTATACAAGAATGAAAAAAGGAAATGCTTCTAACTATTATGACACATAGACAATGAACTAAAAAAGGAAATTAAATGAAACTAGAAGCATAAAACCATTAACCATTTAGCATGCTAAACTAGCCTTACGATACTGCATGGCTGGCTAAGCCAATCCTCTTTGCAGGGTGTAGGCAAAAGAATAAATAAAGCAAATAATGTGACTTGAAAAGAAAGCAAGTAAACCTAGCCACACAACCTTGTCTTAAGGACAAGTGGGGCAACAAAACTAAAAGCTTAAAACAGAAAATTACTTCTAAATCCTAGCCTTACAATTTAGCATGGGTGGCAAAGCCAAGCCTCTTTGCTAGTTGTAGGCAAACATAAATAAAAAAAGCAGAAATTTTAATAAACTTGAGAAATGCAAGCCTAAGAGACTCTCTTTGGGCTTGTTTACAATGTGTGAAAGTAGAAGAAGAAGAGGGTATTCAATACCCTTGCTTGGGAGCTTGTTTGTTGATGATTTGTGGCCCCAAATGAGCAACACCTCCCCTTAACTGGTTCAGATCTGCAGAAAATCAACAAGCAAAACTTGCTGGAAAAACTACAAAACAACCAATAAACCTTCGAAACTTTCTGTTAGAACAAACCAGAAATTTTAGACAATAAAAACAGGATATAGTTGAAGTTTAAATGACTTATTCTACTGCAGAAATATACCCAAAAATGCTACAGAAATATGAGTGTAAAGAACAGAAAATTTAGAGGGTTTTAAGTGGGTGAAGGGATAAATTTTCAGATCTGAAATTTATCCTTCCTTAACCCTTAGTGACCTGCAACAATAGAGCTCAAGCTACAAAATAAAGAAGGAGGTGAGTAGATCCCAAAAACATTAACAAAATACTTTGCTAAAGAAAGGAAACTACTACACTAAGATCTAGAGCAATACTACTATAGATCTATCCAAGCAAAATACTTTGCTTGGATCTCCTACTCTAGATCTAGAAGCTAGAAACTCAAAGAACCAAGATACAAATCACCTCCAATAAGATCCAAAGCCAAGCACCAAGAAGACTCCCAATGCCAAAGATTTCCTCCAAAGATTATTTTATTAGAAGCAAGCTTGGACAAATACTTGCCACAAGCTTGAGAAGAAAGAATAAGAACAAGAAGAGAGAGAGAGAGAAAGAGAGGAGTGGGAGAGATTTGGGTATAGTAACAGTAGCTGAGAATAGATGTCTAATGAGGGGGGGTGAGCATTCTTTTATACTTGGGAGAGGAGAGAGACCCCTCTTTGATGAGTTACAAGTGTCACACATCCAAGAGAAATAGACAAAGTAAAGGAAGAGTCACTTTTAGGGTTTTGGTAGTGAGTTAGGGTTTGAGGGTGAGGTGTAAAGGGGGAAAACACATTTTCCTATGGTCAAACATGAGGTTAGACACCAAGGAGAGCGAATTTAGGGTTTAGGTGGTTTTTTTCACTTAAACTTTTTAATTCCCAAATGTCAATTAGCAAGGGAACAACACTTTAAGTTGTTGGCTAAGCAAGGGGGGGTTCTTTAAGTGGAAAATTACTTTTCCAACTTAGGAAAAAGGTTAGGAAACCTTTCCCACTCTCTCTCTAACATTTTTGCTCATTTTTTACAAAAATTGACATTTTTTACTTTGTCAATTAAGCAATTAAATTGTTGACTTTAACTAACTTGGACTCGTCATGGACAATGACCTAGCAAAACTTGTCCAATTGAGCTGAAACTTGGTCCAAGGGTGTAGGGGGTCTCATTCCATTTCTTTTGAGTATTCACACCCCTATCAAAATCCCCAAGGACCTAGTTTTTACATTTTTACATCAAAATTAATTAAAATTACCATTAACTAGGTAATTTTGAAAAAATTTTAAAAAAATACTTAGACTCGATGGAATTCCGCAAGACTCTAGGAGATGTCTAGCATGGTCATTTACAATATCCCTAGACCCTAGTCACCCATAGGGCTCAATCATTAGAACACCTTTCACCACGTTGGAAGATTATTGTGGGAGTGAAAAACTCAAGGGTAATTAAAAAGGCTGGTTAGGCCAAATTAATTACTTGAGGAAAAAAAACACTCGATGAAAGGACTTCCCTAATGATAAAGTCCTAGGAAACTAACCTACAATATGATCCATGCAGACCCATTACATTATTATCCCATGCAGGGGAGCAGAAATTCCAATTACAAAAAGACGTGTCGAACAAAAAAAAAGCCTTGTAGAAACAAAAAGTCTTCAACTTGGTTGCACCATCATGTACATGGCACATGGAGTTGACCCCCTAGTTGAAATAGGTGGTCAACAAAGTGTAAAGTATTTTCTTTTATTTATTGTGGATATCTCATAGCAACATTCATTTTTGTATAATTGTAATTTGTTGTATAATCTTATTGACTCCGTTTACCCATCTTTAGGCACTAGTCTTAGTATAACTTGTAGATCAAGGAGTTTGCTTGTCATTAAAGATTTGCATTTGCATTGGCTTAGTGACAGCATTGGGTGCCAAGAAGAAGCCCTAGCAGTAGGGGCTACAATGCAACTCAGAGAAGAAACTTTCAAGCATAAAAAAACACCTCCCACACACAACAATAAATCAGCAAAAACAAATATAAACAAAGAGTTGAGGTGCCCTTGAGGTCCTCTCCTCAAACAAAACAAAAAAAGCAACACACAGGTGCACAAACTCAAACATGCATTAAAGAAATTCTCCAAGGAGATTTTACTGCAATAAAATTTAATAATTTGAGCTGAAAAATGTTGTAGTCAAGCTCAAAATGAAGGCCTCCTTTTTCCAGAACAGTATTCAAACGATCAACAATGCTTCACATCATGTTCAGATAGGTGAAACCAAATGAACTCCGCAACAAGATTGAGCACCAGAGGTCATGGCTAGGGAGACTTGGTCCCTCAACTTTAATACCATGTTAAATTTAAAACAAAACACCCATAAGGAAAGTCGAATCTCCTCACAAAGAACACACGAACAACCTGGCACACAACAATATGGTAGGTACCCTTGATAACCAAATAAATCAATGAATTCCATAAAAGAGGCTTCATGTGATTTTACAATGATGCAGAGCCTCGAATATATAGGTGTATGGTTTAGATTAGCCATCCACGACTCCTAGAAAAGGGACCACTTAGGCCATCCATTACCTACCACTTTGGACTATTAACTACCCACTAAAGGTGAATCATAAATGATTTAAATGGATACTAGGGACACAAGTCAATATTACAATTAATAAACAAGGTGGTGCATTAATTACACCAACATCGTAGTTATCAATCATGGCCAAATATCGTTCACTGTCAACAAAAAGGCCTTTCTAGAACTTTGCAAGATTATTCTAGAATCTAATCTATTCAAAACGAGCTTGGATGACCAGGGACTTGCTTGGAGGGATTGGAAATGATCCTGTGACAAGCCTTTCATGCATTACTTAAAGACTTGCATGAGAAAATGTGGACGAAGCTTGGTTACAAAGCTAGTGCTCAATAAGAGACTACTGGTTAAAGATAGCTTTGTTGCGAAGCAATCACTCTCAAGCATGTGATGTAGGAGCGCAGAGTTGCAGAGGTTTTTTGGAAATGGATTGCTTTGTCGCTAAGTACTCCATTGTTTTTATGAGCACTCTACGTTAGAAAGAAATCATTTCAGGAGATAGGTGGATGATTTGGCAGTTCAGGTTTTCATCATAATTAGCATTTTCCATTGAGGATGTAGACTATCTTGAGATTGGGGCTAAGGAAGTTATGCTGGTGCTCCTTGCCTATGTTGGTAGGTGTAATCTGTATAATAGCAGCCTGGTTCATTGATTTGTATGCCTTAACATGTATTTTGAGTAGTAATGTATCCTAACATGAATTTAAAAAAAAAAAAAATACATTGCAACTATGGTAGACACGAAAAGGAATTAGTCTTAAACTTCATAAAAATAGGTAGCGTGAGTGCAATAATTTGTATACCTTCTCAGTCCCCTTAACGACAAAATAGCCTCCTGGATCAAGAGGGCATTCACCTGCAAATTCAGCTTAGAAATGTTAATGTTAATAACATTGAAATAGAAATCATAAAAAAACCTTTGCTCCTAAACAAAATACTCAGGCACTTAGAAATAACCAATATCAAAAAGATAATTTTATAATTAAAATGTAGCAGACCAAGCTGTGCAAGTTCGGCCTCGTTTTTGCCAGTGAGTACACAACGGCAGCTCCGTAGCATTATGGGCATTCTTCCAATTGTAAGAGCTCCCTACATATTGAAAATGTTAGCATTTGGACTATGATAAGCTACTAAAGCTCCTCAAATGTGCAAATAAAGCAAAACCACAAGCCCTACCTTCCCCTTCCGTTGAACAATCTCATTTCCTCTAGTGTATTCTACGTCAACACTGATTGGTGCAGAATATCTGTAAGATTGAGTGTACCTCGTGTCAAACTAATTAAATATCATTTTGAGAAACATGCATTGCAGTTTCAGTTGCTGCTTTACTCTCTATAAACAGAATATTCATTTATAGTCCAGTCATTAATTCTTTAATCTATTTTTCCAATAAATGTTGAGTATAATTTTTAAATGAGCTGAAAATTTTATTTCAAGTAGAATAATATATAGTTTGTAGATAATAGCAATATACCAAACTGTTTCTTGTATCAATCTCCAAGGTCAGTCTAACTTATGAAAATATGAACATGGCAATAAATGTTTTAATGCTGAAAACATTTAAATATGTTATTTCATAAGAAAACAAATGCCTGACAGATTAATATATTATAGAGAAATGATAGTGATGAGATTCATAATATTCACATTTCATGTCCCACTCAAGTACAGCCCAATCATTAGGGGTGGTTGGTATGGGCAGGGTCGTATATGACATTGTCCATTATATGGCAGCATTAGATTCTAGTAAATCTGACAGTAAGAGCAAGTGGAAAAGTAGAGTGTCGACAGAGAATTTGCAGCCATCAGTTGGAGGTCAAAGAAGTCCAGACGTAAGAGCCATTACAAATGATGCCAACTCGAGTGATCAGTACCAACATGCAATGAGGTAAGAGGCTCTCTTGATCTCATTTCTTCTTGTTTGAACATGTATGCCATTTCTTCTTGTACAGCAATCTATTGTATCTCATTTCTTCTTGTTTGACCAGTTTTTCTGCTTGTAAATTGAACTAGAAGTTGTACGATTTTGTCTGTTTCCACTCATTCTGCTGCATTTACAGTGAACTCTTAAGTGCTCTCACTCACACTCTCTTGCTAGGAATTAGTGCACTCAATTAAAGCTCTAAGACAGACTGGTTCCCTGTGGACAGGCCTTCTTCTTCTTCTTCCTTTTCATCCTTGCACTGTGTAGAACCATCCTCTGTTTCTAGAATCGGCGCTCTGTGTTCTGCCTTTAAAGTATCAAGTATGTTTTGAGTTTGAAAAGAGTGCCAACAACAGCTTGAGAGCCATCTATAGTCACTTCTGCTTATTATATTGTAAAATTGGTTGGGTAAAATGATAGGATTGGGGAATAGTTGGCTTCCAGCATGGTATTGTAGAAAGACTCTGGTTGGAACAAATCATATAATTAGGAAAAATTCTAGGACCAAAATAAACAGTATGATTGAGACAAACAAAGAGAATGTCCTATTAATGAAATTTATTTCATATGAACTTAATTAATATTACCTTCAAACTCTGGTAGTTTCTAAAATTTCTGCCCTGAAGATGTTACTGTATGTTTACTATTGTCATTTATTCATTGACTGGCATAAAAATTGGTGTTGGCTTATACATCAAACATGAATTTATTGTTGTCAACATTGTTTCAGTTTTTAATGGAGAAATTTTGTTTATATCTTGTTAGTATATAGTTATATATCTAGTAGATTGGACTGAACTTGATATAAGTACTGATAAATGGTTTTTGTAATAGCTGGTGGTTTTGTCTTTGGATGATGGCAGTTTTGAAATGGCTGAGTTTCCTGTAGCCACTCTGAGTATAGGTTTGTTGTGTGATACTTTTGTATATTTTGATACTCTGTCAGGCTGGCTCTTTTACTTTGGGTAAGCAGTGAAAGATGTTTTCCTGAGTGATGCTGGACTGTCTTTTTTAAGCTGAGGTCTGTGTTTGACATGTAAATTGTACTCTTTGATTCTCTAAAGAAATGGCAAGAGATGGGGTTTTTTTTCATGAAAAAATAAAACCTCCGCTAGTTTGAATGATGGATGAACCCCTAAAATGATTCATGCTCTGCACTTGTTTTATTACATTTCTGCCGATGCTTGTTGCAATTCTGTTGTTTCATTGTTTGAAAAAGACAACATTTGTTAAATTTTGAGCTTGATTTCTTATGCGGATTATTTCTTTGAATTCTTCAACACTTTGATTCCAGCTTAATACATTTCAACAATATAGAATCATGTGTTTCCTCTTAAGAGGTCACAGGTTCAAATCCAGAGGGGGTAGGGTATGTATACCTTCGTAGACTTTACCAGTGAAATCACTGGGCGGAGGGGGGTCCCTTGTCCCACAAACAAGGGGGTCTCATACACCAATTTGGTGTGCTGGCTTGGCTGTGACCTTAAAAATAGATTATTATTATTATTATTATTGAATAGCAATAATCATGTAGATACGTAAGCATGCACATCAACAACACATATACCCTGGGGAAACCCTGTACAGGGAGAAAAACCCCAACAAACGATATTTCTTTATTGCATTAATAATGTAAGATCACTTACAAACATCCACCATGAAAACTCTGCTCTTAAAGAGCTTGTCAAGTTGACTCTGACCTGACAGAGACCTTGTTGATATAGATGTATCCTAGTTGCTTTCAAAGAATGAGATATATCAGCTCTGATATGGGCTGTTGAAACTACCTCTAATTGACTGGTATGCACCTCTATATACTGCCTCTAAATGCTGATCTACAGCACTGATATGGCTGCCTCTTTAGCGTTGATATGTACCTCTGTACAACACTGATATGGCTGGCTCTTTAGCGCTGATATGTACCTCTGTACAGCACTGTTATGGCTGCCTCTTTAGCGCTGATATGTACCTCTGTACAACACTGTTATGGTTGGCTCTTTAGCACTGATATGTACCTCTGTACAGCACTGATATGCTGCCTCTGTATGCTGTCTTTACAGCACTATTTGCTGCCTTTATATGCGCCTCTACAGCACTGGTATGCTGCCTCTATATATGCCTCTGTATAGCAGCCTTTAATGCTTCACCTTTACCCTGCATAGCAATTGTGTAGAGGAGAGGAGATCAACCTCTGCTTATAAAGGAATGGAGGAGAAGTGGAGAGGGCTCGAAATAGAGGTGTGAAAGCATGCTTGACTTAACTCAGCATTGCACTTTAGTTCGAAAATAGAACTAGACTTGAGACTTCAGTTACAACTGAGCATTACACTTTAGTTCGAAAATAGAACTAAACTTGAGACTTCAGTTACAACTCAGCATTACACTTTAGTTCAAAAATAGAACTAGACTTGAGACTTCAGTTACAACTCAGCATTACACTTTAGTTCGAAAATAGAACTAAACTTGAGACTTCAGTTACAACTCGACTCTTTACAAGGCAATTCGAATTTCTCTTCATGGTGGACAATGTTACACATGCCAACACACTAGATCAATACATTTATATCATTTGCAATATTAGGAATATCGTTTGTTTCTAGCTCATAGGAATTTTATATTCAGCCTAACTTTTGCTAGATGCCTTGACTTTTGCTCATGTCTCAGAAGGCTTGACTAGGCTCATAGAGGTTGTACGTTCCCCCTGACTTTTGCACTAGTTTGTCTATGCTCACAGAGGTTGTACGTTCCCCCTGACTTTTGCACTAGCCCGTCTATGCTCACAGAGGTTGTACGTTCCCCCCTAGCTTTTGTCAATACCTCACAAGACTGGTTGATTCTCCAAATCTCCCTGGCTAGCCTCGGGGTGGCACATATGGCCTCTCATTGGAGAATGACTGTCGATGCTGCCAAATTTAACAATCCCTCTTAGCGAGGGAGTCATTCTCAGCCACACCAAGCTTGCCTCTCAGCTGCACAAACTGTCTCGAGGTCAAAGGCTTGGTCAGGATATCAGCTACCTGCTCGCTCGTGGCTATGTACTGTAACTTTACATTTTTTCTCTGGACCAAGTCTCGGATGTAGTGGTACTTCATGTCAATATGTTTTGACTTGTCGTGAAATACCAGGTTCTCTATCAATTTTATCCAACTTTGATTATCACAGTGAACCACCATCGTCTCGAGCTTGTCATCAAACAACCCAGAAACCAATTTTCTGAGCCATATTGCTTCCTTGCTAGCATCACTTGCTGCAATGTACTCAGCCTCTATTGTACTCTGTGCAATGGATCCTTGTTTCCGACTTCACCAAGAGATCATAGCGGATCCTAAACTGAAGCAGTTTCTGGAAGTACTCTTCGGATCCACTGGGCTTCCTGCCCAGTCAGCATCTGCATACCCATGTAGAAATAAACCACCATTGGATGTATATCTCAGACCATACGTAATGGTCCCTCTGAGATTTCTCGAGATGTGCTTTGTTGCCACCCAGTGTCTCTGTCTCGGTTCAGTCATGAACTGACTCATTGCAATCACTGCATAGTATATATCTGGCCTGGTGGGAATCACATACATCAATGATCCAATCAGTTGCCTATACATGGTGGGATCCACCAAATCTAAACCTGTATCAGAATCATGCAGCTTCCTCAGGTTGGTAACCATCGGAGTAGACATGGATTTGCAATCCATCATACCAAACCTCTTTAGTACATCCACTATGTATTTTCCTTGTGCCAGAAATATCTCGCCCTGTCTTTGCCACACTTCCAATCCTAGGAAGTAATGCATCAAGCCTAAGTCTTTCATCTCAAATTATGAGGTTAGCTCCCTCTTACACCAAAATATTAGCCCTTCATCTCCTGTTAGAAAGAGATCATCAACATACAGGATTAGTATAACAGGTTGGTTACCTCTTACCTTGAAGTACAGATTTGCATGAGCATGACTTTTTTGAAAGCCCGATATTTTAAGAAAGCCATCAATCCTGTCATACCAAACTCTGGGAGCCTGCTTAAGACCATACAAGGCCTTCTTTAGCTTGCATACATGAGTGCCTTTGTTATGCAGTACAAAACCCTCCGGTTGTTCCACAAAGACCTCCTGTTCAATCTTTCCATTCAAAAATATTGTTTTTACATCCATTTGATGTAGCTTCCAACCAAGAACTGAAGCTAATGCAATAATAGTTCGAATGGAGGTATACCTGGCTACAGGGGCAAAAGTATCTTCGTAGTCGATTCCTTCTTTTTGAGTGAAGCCTCTGGCTACAAATATTGCTTTGAACTTTTCCACACTCCCATCAGCTGCATGTTTGATCTTATAGATCCATTTGGAAGAGACCACTGATTTGTCCTTTGGCCTCGGCACAATGTCCCAGACATTGTTCTTTAGAATTGACATGTATTCCTCAAGCATGGCATCCTTCCATACTTGTAATTTATCTGCTTCTTCAAATGAAGAAGGTTCGGCATCACTGATGTTGCTCATCAGTGCCACATAGCCTCCAAACCTGTGAGGCTTCTTACTTTCCCTGAAAGTTCCTTTGGGAGCAGTTATTTTTTCTGCTTCCTGCACTGTTTCTTTAAGCCATCCTGGCTTCCTTTTGGCTGGAGGTTCTTCAAGAGTTCTTTCTAACTCTTCAACAGGTTCTNAAAGTTCCTTTGGGAGCAGTTAATTTTTCTGCTTCCTGCACTGTTTCTTTAAGCCATCCTGGCTTCCTTTTGGCTGGAGGTTCTTCAAGAGTTCTTTCTAACTCTTCAACAGGTTCTAGGGGCTCATTACTTGGCCCTTCATCAGGTTCATCCCTCTGATCATCTGACTCTTCATTTTCAGAAGAGGGTGAAGTTGGTTGAACTGCTTCTGATTCCTGTTGAAGCTCTCTGGATTTCTTGAATGCGGCTTCCTCATGGAAAATCACATCTCTGCTTACCTCTATCTGCCTCTGACCTGGTACATATATCATGTAAGCCTTGGAGTTCTTACTGTACCCCACAAAAACCCCTTTCTTGCCTGAGGGTTCCATCTTTTTCCTCTTTTCCTTAGGGACATGAATATACACTGGACAACCAAATATCCTTAGATGCCCTACTTCAGGTTTGATCCCTGAGAAGACCTCTTCAGGAGTCTTGTCCTTCAAGATAGCATGTGGACAGCTATTATCAATATACACGGCAGTGGAGGTAGCTTCTACCCATAAAGAATTTGGCAGATCCTGGTCAAACATCATTGCTTTCGCTGCTTCACAAATTGTCTTGTTTTTCCTCTCAGCAACTCCATTTTGCTGAGGGTTATATGGCACGGTCAACTATCTCTTGATTCCTGCTGACTTGCAGAAATCCTCAAACTGGAGAGATTCAAACTCTCCTCCATTGTCTGTTCTAAGGGTTCTGATGTGTTTCCCTGTCATGTTCTGCAGATCTGGAAGCGCTTGGTAATGAAGATGTCCAAGTCTTTTGTGCCACAATTCACTAGAGTTAGTCGCATCATGAGCCAATGCCTGAACTAACTGTCCTGTCACGACGTACAGTCCTCCTCTGCAAATCCCAATGGGTTTTGTTGTACTCAAGTGGCTACCTTTAGCCCACAATAGTGCCTTCCTGTCCTTGAAGATCACCCAATATCCCTTGTCCTCAAGGGTTGCAACTGATAGAAGATTCTTCTTGAGCCCTGGAACATATAATACTTCATCAACATGAAGTCTAGCCCCAGATTCCAATCTGAAGGAGATAGAGCCTACTCCCTCTATCTTGTAACAT
>JASDQU010438494.1:42377-62758 GCA_032191745.1 Picea mariana
CTATTGATTCACCTTTCTCCATCTTCAAATACTTAAGCTTATGCTTAAGTGTCCTCTTCTGACTTGGAGCATGTTTCTCATACAGATTCACCAAGGTATCCATATAGTCCGGCAATAAATGACTATTACTCATGCGACTAAACTTAGTCATTTATATGCGATTTTTAGTCATTTTTTAGTCATAAATTTCTCTTTTTCTACTAGTGCTCCAGCTCTTTAGAGAGCCACTGATGTAAGAGTGTGGCATAAATCTTGGACAATGTGTGACCCACCGTGATAGTCCGGTAATTATTTAGATCGAAACTACTCCCTAATTTATGGATTGGATGTATAATGTATCATTTCCAGGAGGCGGGGAATCCTGAGCATACCACCTGGTTAAATAGATCGCCAATATAAGACTCAAGAGATCGGACGCCCTACTTAAGGAACTTGACATGAAGCCCTTCCTCATCTGTTGCTCTGTTGGTACTGATAGCTCTCGTTGCTCTCCTAATATCCCGCTCAGAAAAGAGGTGGCAGGAAGAGAGGGAGGAAGAGATGCGGGTGGGAGGTTGTCCGAGGATATCATAAAGGAAAGTGGTATGGGAGAACATGGCCTAGGGGTCAAGGTCAGGTGGGGTGGTTTGGTGTTTGGGAAAAAGGGCACGCCAAAAAGCTTTCAGGGAGTAGCGAAGGGCCTCACAGAGTTCCTGTCTCCTCTTGGAGAGAAAAAATTGCTTTTTACGGCAAAGGAGTAAATTTTAAACGATATGCTTTGTAGAGGTGGGGGGAGGAAGATGGGTCGTGAGTGAGAGCGATATGTATCTGCTTATAGAGGGATTTGCATTCGTCGTCGAACCAGCGGTTCATGGGACAAGATCCAGGGGTAGGATTATGGATATGTTGATGGGTGGAGTGGGGGTAAGAATCAAGGGCTGCCTCCATGAGAGTCATGGAAAGAATCTCGCATTCGGCTATGGTGGTGTCTAGCGATCTAAAGTGGGAGATAGGGGCGAGCAATTCCTTAAGGCGAGTGGTGTAGGAATCGGCATAATCTCTATCAAAGAGGAAGGTGGTGCACGAAGGTGGTGGGGTAGGCNGGGGGGGTGGGGAGGATGTGGAGAGGGAGAAGGTGAGAAGTGCATGGTCTGCCAAAGGGAGGCGAGAGGCGGGATATAGAGAAGTGTTGAATATACAGGAGGAGATCTAGGTTGACCAAGACATAGTTAACCACACTGGCCCCCCCACTGTGGGGGAAGCAGGTAAACTCACCTGAGCCTAGGAAACAAGGGAGCTCGTTCATGATCAATAAGTCATGGGATTCCCCTAGCTGCAGAAGGTGTCTCCCATAACCTGTGAGGGGCTCATGTCTATCCTGCAAACTCCTATGAAGACCCATTGACTCTGGCTCTAACCCCAAGAGACAAAGCGCATCATCGTCCCTATCAAGAAGAGATACATGTAGGTTTCTGGTGCGAGCATTAAAGTTGCCCAGAAGAATGACCTCCCCTAGAGTGGAATAGTGGGAGGTGTCGGCATAAAGGTCAAAGAAAGGGTCCCCCTCAGACTCCCTATGAAGTGCAAAGTGAGAGAATAAGGTTCACACCCAGTCTAGTACCATGTTGAGATTCACAAGTGAAAGCAAGAGAATCAAATAGAACCAAAGACAAATCGAAATTCTACAATAACACAGTCACAAGTGCACTAGAACGATAACACTAGTATGCTAGAGAAAGAGAAAAACACCCAAGCACAACTGCACTACACAAGCGATGCACAAGTGCAAATAAAAGAAAGAAAATCCAAACAAGAGAACACCAAAGATATAGGTTCCCTTAGGCATAGAACACTTTATAAGAGAGATCAAGAAGATCACAAGAAGATGCACTACAAATGAGAGTCATGGTGTATTTATACACAACTCAAGTAGGGCACTCCACCAAGAGGGGTTAATTAGCCTATGTGTACACGTTTGACCAGGTCACCCTTAACCATTCCCTAGTATTACAATAAATGATCAAAGGATGGCCTTAGCCATGATTACAAATACATTGATGACATATATGAGTGGAATGTAGCCACATGTAAAGATTACACCCATAATTCCAACACATAGAGATCATAAGGCGTCACGAGAGGCAATTCAAGTTGGTGAAAGCAATGAGTTGCTATTGCCCCCACTAAGGTTCGAATCCTCAAAAAAGTGACATGTTTTCCCCTTGCGAGTAGACACACTCTTGCAAGGTTGTCGATGATTAGCGTAAGCCATCATGGTTGTTAAGTCGATCTAGGTGGTCACCAACCCCATAAAAGTGTATGAAAGCTTACTCAAGTTTCCATAGAGTCTTAGAGATAATAAAGTTTGCCTCACTTTGTAATGGTCATATTTGTGTAAGTACCATCAATTCAACTTTTAGACACACCTTTAG
Organism: Picea mariana; assembly: GCA_032191745.1. Classification (NCBI taxonomy): domain Eukaryota; kingdom Viridiplantae; phylum Streptophyta; class Pinopsida; order Pinales; family Pinaceae; genus Picea; species Picea mariana. The sequence goes on from JASDQU010438494.1 coordinate 44,789, forward strand.
ACAAAATCATCTAAAGAGACTCTTGGTCCCAAGAGCAGGGTCTGTTGCATGCGAGGAGGGTTTCGAAATTGGTTTTTGTGTGGTTGGGGTCTTGTTTCTGATCTGGTGACTGACCTCTCGTATTCAGGCACGGATCTGGCGAATGTGTCTCTGGTGCAGCTTTGGTTGGTGATGTGAGTGGTTTTTTTTGCATGTTTTCCTTCTTGTGGCAGGTTGCAGGTGTTGTTGTGTTCAAGTCTGGAGCTTGTGTGCTCAGATCCGGTGCCTCCTCACTCGTTCCTAGTAGGGATTCGGTTTGTTGCGGAGTCACTCGTGTTATTTATGGTCGCCCGCATTTATGATCCTATGGATGGCGTGTTTGGTGCTGACCGGGATTTTCTTTGCGGCGATTGGTGCCGTCCAGTTTATGGCCGAAGTTATTCGCCCAGATCTCGGGTTTGCGTCCCTCAATCTGGTGCTCTTGCGTCTGGATCTGGTGTTCTCATGCCCGACCTGCGGGATTTCGATCTCTGATCCCGCTTCTGGTCCGCCTTGGTGCTGGTGTTGTTTCGATAGCTTCTACTTTGGCTTTTGAGGTTTTATTTTGTGATGAGTCTGGGACCCTCTGGGTTTCTACATGGCATTGCAGGTTTTTTTGGTGCGGCCTCTCTCTCTTTTGTGGCAGGGTTTGATGTATGCTCAGTTCGGGGTCCTTATGGAGGGTGTCGGTGCCTCTCTCTTCCTCATATCAGATGGGGGTTTGGTCATGTTATTGCACAATCTGTACTTGCCCAAAGCCCAAAACAAGTGGATGCAAGATTGGCGTAACAGGGAATGACCTATCATTGTCACCTTAATAGGAAACCCCTTTCCATTTAGGAGTATATCACAGTACCCCAAGGGAGACGTCCCCAGTGACCTGAGGGTTTGAGAAGGCTAAGGTAAAAGATATAAGAAAGTCCCACCCCTCTCATAGGTCACTCAAGTTAGAGGTTATTTGTGTCTTATAGAGATGAAACAAAGGGTAAATAAGGTGTACCTACCCAGAACAAAACAACAAATAGAAAAGAGTGTAATTTCCAAGTACCATATGATGTTAGTGCTTCATAAGATCATGAACCTCTGAAAAATAAGTAAGCTGATGCAAAAATGCAACAAGGCAATTATTTATAACAGCAAGGTAAGCTTGAGGTACAAACCTAAACTTTAGCACAACCTACCATCCACAGTCAGATGGGCAACCAAGTGATTGAAGACATGTTGAGAATGTATGTGATGGATAAGCCATCTAAGTGGGAAGATTACTTGCATTTGGTTGAGTTTGCCTACAATAATGGGTATCAAGCATCATTGAAGATAAGCCCATTTGAAGCATTGTATGGCAAAAAATGTAATACTCCGGTGAGTTGGGACAACCCAGCAGACAGAGTAGTGCTTGGGCTAGAATTGCTCAAGGAAATGGAAGAACGGATGGTTAAAATTAAACAGAATTTGAAAGCAGCACAAGATAGACAAAAGAGTTATGCAAATAAGAACAGGACAGCTAGAGAATTTAAAGTGGGAGAGCATGTACGTTTGAAAGTGAAGCCCAAGAAGAGCTCATTGAAGTTGGGCAGTTGTACAAAGCTAGTAGCCAGATTATGTGGTCCCTTTGAGATATTGGACAGAATAGGGCCAGTTGCATACATGCTTGCATTGCCTGCTTCCATGAATGTGCATAATGTATTTCATGTCTCTTTGCTAAAGAAGTATGTGCATGATCCTAACAATGTTATTAATTGGAATTTGATTCAGGTGGAGCTAGAAGGAGACTTTCAGGTCCAGCCGATGCACATAATGGACAGGAAGGTCAAGTTGCCCCAGAATCGAGCCATGGGATTGGTAAAGGTTCAGTGGACCTACTACGATCCTGTAGATGATACTTGTGAGCATGAGGATGCCATGCGGGAAGAGTACCCGCAGCTTTTTGAATACTTTTGAAATTTTGATTTCTCTTTTGTATATGCACTAAAGATAGTGCCAAAATAAGGGGGAGGGGAATGTAATACCCCGGTTTTGATTCCTCGTACTAATGATGTATCTATGTTTATTTGATGAAAGGTCGTAATGCATGTAAAGTTGAAAGGTCGGAGAGCTTAGCAATATAATACTTTGAATATTAATAATAAAAATGCATTGTTGGTTGCAAGACAAACAAGGACATAGTTATAGGGGGCTATGATTCCATGAGAGAGGGGACTAAAGGGGCTAAGTCTTTATTATATTTTATTCACCTATCTTGGATTTAGTTGGGAAAGTGGTTACGTGAGCTTCTTGGGGAGGCCATGTGGTGCATTATTGCATGTAATTATATAAACCCTGCTTTTCGGTTGAATGGAGGTTACTCAATCATTGTTACTCGTCCTCATTCCTTCTTGCTCACTCTTGATCTTGGTTTGGCATGGAAACGAGTGGCTATAGGAAAAGAGCCATTGCTTATTGGTTGTAGGTAACTGTTGATTATTCCAGCAAGGAATTTGATTCCTGTGTGCATGAGAATGTTGATAGTTGTGAAAAAACTGTCCAAAGCTGAGAATCCTTGGAGTTTCCAGCATTGCAATTTCCCTACCAGTAGCACTGGAGCCCTGAAAAAGAAGTGGAACAGCATGAGGAACTGCATTGTAGAGAAAGGRGTTCATTTCTTTGGGTTGTGCAGGTTGCAAGGGGAAAGAGCGTTGGTAAACTAGGATTGTTCTGTGGTTGAAAAAACTGTGAGAGCTTGATAGTTGACTGGTGCGAAACTTAAAGTCGGCCTAGGACCCGTCCTTGTGGATTCATAGCCTCGACTCGGGGGTGGCCTACTGTAGAGAGTTATGGACAACAAAGCCTAAGGTTGGGTGGAACGTTCGACGTCTGCAGCCAGTCGGTGAAGATTTGCCTTAAAGATAAGTTCATTATGTTTCTTTGTTAATTATATTTTTACTTGTGTATTTATTATCTCTGTGTTGAATTTATAACGTGCATGTTTGTTGACTATGTTGATGTTTTTCGTAGCGTTGGGAGGCATTCCCACAAGAGGCCAAGGTGTCAAGCATGTGGGAATCTTCATTGGCACCAGATTACACCTTCATTTTAGTGAAAACGCCCTTGGGATGAGGCTATGGCCTCATGGGCTTGGTGATGGGCTTTGTGGGTTTGTGTTGGGGTTTCACACCCACAAAGAGGAATAAAATATTCTAATTAATTGTTGAGTTTAGAAGAGGTGCCTAAACTCACTCATAAGACTCATATAAAAGCAGAAGAGAGATTGTGACAAATCTCATTGTGTCATTATGGAGTTAGCATAAGTGATAATGCATTTGTGCTAGGAGCTTGGAAATTTCAGCAAGGGAAATTCTACAATTGTGGCAAATCTGACCTAGGGTTTCAAGGAGGATTTTATGAATCCGTCTCAACTAAGGAAAACTTCTTTTCCAGCCAAGGAGGGCATACGTGTGAGGGAGAAAGAGGAGCAGCATGTTGCACATGTGGGAGAAGTTACAACCGCACATGTGAGGACAGGCCACATGTGTGAAGCAATCGTACAGCTCGCATGTGTGAGCAGACACTTTACAGATAGGTCGTACACAGGTCCGCGCATGTGAGCAAACAGGTACAGGAGGTCTGCACGTGTGTGAGGGAAGAAGAGGTCCACACGTACAAGTTTTTGGGCAGGAACTGCAATCCGTACTGTTGACGTCAGGAGGCCGTACAAGTGGCTGCAGCAGATTTGTGGCAGAGGCATTTTTCCGGGATTTGCAGAGGTTTGGTTTGCTGATTTTTCTGGTCTTTTCAGAGGACAAGGTTGTCCTCAGTTTTGGTGAAATTGTGACAGCTGGGAGGGTTCGTTCTTGCCCTCAGGATTTCTGAATTTGATAAGTTACAGAACAGAAATTTTGTGTCTCATGTGTATTGATGATTCATCTCTGATCTTGATTGTTTCCACTGCTATATTTTTTAGTCAATAATTTCAATGTAAAATTGTTCAGTGATAACAAGCTAGGGTTTTCTTCATTGTGAGAATTCGAAATATCCACAATACCGTTTTTTACTGATCGACGTTTCAGATCCATTTTCAGGACACAATACATTTCCAGGGTTTCTTAGTAACTTTTATTTACCCTAGCTATAGTTCTCTCCTTTGCCTAAGCGCCTCTTCTAATAGTCTAGTATAGCTCTCGTAGTATTAATTTCATCATAGATTTTTTAGGTCTTTATCTTTTGTTGTGAGCCGACATCCCTGTTTTCTTTGATACTCTTCACTGTTTATTATATAAAGTTGTTCTTCTCCTCTCTTATCTCTTCGGCTTTGTGTCCTGACGATGGATCCTGTTATGGATCCGAAACGTCGCCTAGTAAAGATGGTACTGTGGATATTCCAAATTCTCACAATGAAGAAAACTCTCACCACAGAAATCTCAATCATCAAGCTAGGGTTTACTGTTTGCTCACTAGGAAGCAATTTTCAGACCTGAAATTAATCACATACAGTTGCATGTGAAAATTGACAGATTAATGGTGTGTATGGCATGATAACACATTTCTTTACAATTATGCATGTTCTTGATTAATGCATGTAACTGCATCATGCTTCTTTATTTATTAATCGGTATCATAAATTCGAAATTTGCCCAAGAGGCGAATTTTGAGGTACCCGGGTCGATGGGTACGTTACATTCCATGTGTCTTTGACATGCACACAAGCATAGAGAAGGTATGCATGATAAATATTTCAAAGAATCACTAGTTCCAAAAGCCAAAAAGAAGTGCAAGAGTTGGCATGGATGCTTAAGATATACATCGTAAGCATTCAACATGCACAGACATTTTAATTGGTTACAACTCTCTATTTGACTACTACTTGTTGAATAGCATACCTGGCATAAGAGATTTCCTAGTTTAATAACCACTGAGCTAAGATCCCAACATGCCAAGTTGCCAGGTTTGTCAATGCATAGATGATCCTTCCTGTACAAACCCCTCAAGAAGGAACCAACACAAATGCTCAATAATCCAATACTGCCTCGTCCTTAGGCTAGTCTCACTAGAATGGTCTTTATACAATTAATTTACAAGGTGAATACATTTCATATGGAGGTTTGCTTCAACATTTGAGTCTTCAGTTCCAGCTTTTGAGTGTGTGTGAGGTACCACTATCTCTTGCATCCTGCTACTCCTACCCAAGTAACATCATAAGACTGCATATAATACATATTACATAAGTACAACTTTAATTTTACAGCTCTCTTCAGACAGAAAAGGTTTTGGTTGCATTGCCTCAGTCTACATCCCATTATATTAATGGTTCTATAAATTTAATAATTGTCTCAGAGATTCTAGTTTTTAGATAGTAAATTTACTTCTGGTGGTTTCCGCATGCTCCACCGTAGGGATATAATAACTGAAGTTATTTGTTATATCGGACTATCAACTGATCAGAGTGCTATTTGGACATCTTGCAATCCCTTTTAGGTATGATTCTATCTCATACTTTACTAGACTCCTATTTTGAATCTTTTAGGTCAGTTCATTTCTTTGCCTTAGGGGAATCATATTCTTTAGTTTTCATTCCTGCAAAGTGCCTCCAAGTCTTTCGTATGTAGTTAGAACAAACAGGCTCCCTTAAAATGCCAACATCCATAGAAGGGTTGTGTACAAGGAAATAAAGGACTTGTTCAATGAAAGAGCACTATATGAATGTAATTTCTTTCTCAGCAATATCACAACCTAACAATCTTGCAACTAAGAACATTTGCAGCTTAAAAGTCAGGTCTTTATAAACGTACGTCATATCCCTTAACCGACATTGGTGTGGTGTGATTGGCTCCAAAATGTAGTCTTGCTCCACACAAGGCATACCCACATGTATATCTGTATACCTGGAAAATTCTGCAAATTTCATTAACATACCTGAAACTGAGGCATGATAAATCTCTAACTTTAATAAACATAAACAGAATTATGAAATTAAGGATATCCTCAACTCTTTAAACTTTTTCAACCGTATAGATCAACAAGTGTACTTACTTGAGATAAAAATTAGGATTAGCATCACTTGAGACTTTTTCATTTGCTTTTGCATGAATAATCTTCTTAATCTCATAGTTGACAAAATAGTTGAAAGAATCGATGTGCTGTTTTACAAGTCCTCTTACCTGAAAATTGAAACTATTATGCCAAAACTTCCCCTCCCATAAAAGGAAAAAGCATGAAGCCAGACAGAAACAAAAATACAAACCTTAAGAAATGCTGGAAGCAGCTGAAATTTATCTACTGCAGTTTTAACAGGAGCTTCTAGGCTTTTGGAGCCGAACCACCTGCCACTCATGTCAAACATACAGACAACAGTCATATAAAAAAAAACTCCCAGTTTTTCTTTAAAAGATTATTTTAATTTTTGCATTGCTTTTGTCATCTTTTTGCCATACATTTGTATTACAATCCAAAATCATTGAAACAAGCCAACTTGACCCTTGGATGCTAGTCACAATATATGCTGATAAAGGCTGAGTTCAACCCAGAATGATGGTGCAGAACCTAAAGAGCCCGGTCAACCTGCATTAGGAACAAACACTAACAACCCCTAAATTGGAACCACCAAACCCACCTATAGCAAGAACATTTATTGCAGACTTTACTCGTATTGATACCCAACATTTGGAAACATTTTCCATACTGCTTCATGAGATTTCTGATTGATAATGCACATAACTCCTCTATACTAAGAAATACCAATTTCTACAGAAACCCTGGCATCACTAGGGTTTTCAGCCCATAGCTTTGACGAGCCCTAACCTTCACAATTGGAGTTGAAAGTATGCTGTATGACCCAAAATTTTGAGGTGCCGCAAAAAGATCTCACTGGGGCAGACAAAATTCAATTCTAGAATCTTTGATGAAAGATGGACGATTTTCATCATCTTTTTTTTCTGAAGGATGTCCTGTCAATTGCACTCCATTATTGTAATTTTTCAAAATTATTCTCGTAGAGTGTGAACAAAACTACTTTAATTTAATTACTTCATTTCCTTTTACATTATGCATGCAGCATCAAAACAATTAATTCATGACCTTCAGTAATGTGCAATTAGCTATGCTGGCACTTCCTCTATCGGGGTTTCATCCCTGAGAGTTTCATTAATTTAAATATTACTGTCCACCAGTGATCATAATTGGCCGATGGGACTACAAAAAGTACAAAGATAAGTGAAAAATGAGAGTACTAAAACATCACCGAGAGAACTGCAAAAGCAATATAAGAGTATAAAGTGAACAAAAGAGATACAGTCAAAACACAACCAAACATAAAGGAACGAAATAAGTGATGGTCCAAAGGGTATCAAGGAAGAAGCCCTAAACCAAAAGTATTGTCAACCACCAGCTCTGCCAACATCCAAATCCGAGAAGAAGCAGTTGATGAGATTCATGTCGTCCATTGGTTGTGTAACATAAAATCTACATTGTCTGACTTGTTATCACACAAGTTGTAGGTTGGGAAAAGCCCGACCCAACCACCAAATGGAGACAACTTAGAGAACACCTACCCACTGTCACCTTAGGCAGGTATTCCCGTCACTTTAGAGATAAGAGAAGCACCTCAAGGGGGGAATCCCGGTGACCCTAGGGGGAAATGAGATGGTAAGTGGAAAGATGGAAGTGTAGCCCCTATAGGTCAAGATACTAAGCACGGAAAGAGCTTGAGAAAGAGTCTTGGTGGTAGCCAAAAGTTGCCAAGAGATAAGAGTACTTGTAAGGAGTGATGTACATGCCCGAGACACAAGAACAAGCCAAATATATGCGCATAATGTTAGGTAGACAGGCAAGTTAAGCTTGTTGTCCCTAATCGCAGTAGTAAACAAAAGTATATACCAGCAACAAAAAGATAGTAATAGCTGCAAAATAAAGTTGCTTAAAGCTTAGTGAAAAGTACAAGAGGCAAGCTAGAAAATGACTAGTTTAGCTCAAGAAGATAGCATGAAACTTTAGCAACGATGCAAGGCTGTTGTAAACAAGTTCTGCAGAAGTAATTATCAACCTTATGGCTGTAACAAACAAGTTATTACAGCAAAGAAATCAGCCGTCAAAACTTTCCAATAATCCACCCAAAAAGTGCGGTAGCCTTAGTAGATTAATGTGACAAACTCTTAGCAATTTTAGACGGTTGAGTAGTGAGTTACTAGTGAAAATGAATTAGGGTTTCTGCAGCCCTAATGGCTGTAGATGAAAAGTTATAACAGCAGCAAGAAATACTTAGCCAATTGACACGCCCTAGTGGCTCAACCAAGCACATATAGCATAGAATTGATTCCAAATTTGACTATCTCAAAAGACTGATTTTTTACGTTTACCGAGGCAAGTATTTTATATCTCCAATGCAAAAATCAAATTAGTGCCTTTAATATTTGGGTGAATGGAGTCTTTAAACATAAGTTGGATCAACAAGACCCCTAGGGGTGTAAATACTCTTACTCCCTAGGGTATGCTAATCCAACTAGGGTAAAGTCTAGGAGGGTATACACACTCGTATTCCTCCTAGCAACCCTTGCAAAATGACTTGTAAACTTAGCAAATTAAATGAATCTTAGTGGAGGGTGTATCCAACATACTCCTAGGGTTTAAAACCAACAATAACGAAGAAAGAGCAAGAAATAACTAACAATGCATATTTTTCCTTACCAATTCCAGGAAAGGGAGAGATCAAACCCTAGTTCACCAAGCAATTTTCCATCCAATAGCAAGAGAGCAAGCCTCCAAGAGGTGCGCACCACCTTAGCTCATCCAATCACCAAGAGATGACACCAAAAAAAACATTTGCACAAGAGATAAAGATCATAAATCCTCAAGCATAGCGAAAATTTCAGCCAAGTACTTCTAAGAATGGGAGAGTTATGTTATGAAATGAGATTCAAATTATCCTATTTATACAAAATGTCTAAACATAGTTTGTCCACATAATTTAAGGTAAACACAAAATAAGGGGGCAACAACCCTTATTTTGCCCCTTTACACAAATAATAATATTTAGTTTTTACTTTGCACATGAAAGCAAAACCCTAAGTAAGATGTCACCCCTCTAGGGAGACGTTTTGACACTTTTCCAAGTCGTTGGAGAGAAAGGTGGAGGTCGTTGGGGCTTCTAGAGCCTCCTCTTCATGCGCCATGGTCTCTTCCCTCAACTCATGCCTCCTTCGATCAAATCATGCCAAGTGTCAATGAGTAACGACTCCATCACAACCAAACCCTAGCCCTAGGGGTCGTCAAGCCCCAAAGAGTGACGTTTTGCCCCTCCTAGGATAGGGGCTAGGCTTGTTCCTCCAAAATTGTCCACCAGTTAGGTCCTACAAAGACAAATGGATACACCCTCCAACGATCTCAATTCAAAGCATCATGATGAGTAAATCAAATCAATAAAAGAGCCATCTAAGCATGTACATCCAAACTACCTCATCAAAATAAAGTTTAAACTAATGCTCAAAAACCCTATGCACTTTACCAAGTTTGAGTATGGGAGGGTTGTCAAAAAGACCTATTGGGTGAATTGTCCCTTAAGTTTAGGGGTGTTTCCCGAGGGACCTCCTTCTAAGTCGTGTGGATGATGTGTTATGGATGAGGGGAAGACTTTTGGGCATGGGGTTCGTGACATACAAGGGGTTGTAGTGTCTCACTTATGAGTGCCTTTGTAGAGGGTGTGTTGCACCTTCATTTTCAATGCATCATTTTTCCAAGCCCATTCATTGCCATTAATTAATTAATGATCCAAAACCTTGGGTACTCCCTAGAGTGAAATCGATTAGCTTGGGGGGCAGCGCCACAAGGCCTCTTGAAGCTAGAGGTACACAAAATACCACATGAAAGGAAAGAAAGGGACACAGCATGAGTGTACACACCTCAACAAGTGGGGATATTTATATTTATGTGTTTGCTTTTGCAGGTCTTTGATTTTTTAAGAGAAGCGTTTTATTGCTCTCAAGACCTCTTTGAGCGAGAATCTGGAAAGTTCATAACCAGGCTTTTATCTTTTGCCAGCCACAAGCCTCTGGGCCTTCAGCCCCTTCTTCCCATGAAGTGAGGGACAACCCCTTCTTGGGTCAGTACACCCGAAAAACCCAAAAGGTGAGGAGATGAAGGGATGAAGTGTGGAAAGTGGCAAGTATGGTCGGGAATGGCACAATGACTCGTCAAAAGGACCTCCCAGTAGCATACCTATCCCTAAGGTTGACCCACTTACTAGGGCGCAATGTCAACCACCAAGGTGAAACAAGGCAAAGAGCATAATGTCCAAGCAAATGTCACATAATCAAAAACAGTAATAGATGTAACAAACACAAATGCCTCAAATATCGAAATGACACTCACCATAATACCTCACTTGTACCTCATGGAGCAAGACCCAATGTCTTCCGGAGGCCAACCGATGTGTTGGATATTGTCATGATCAACCTGGAGCCTGGTGGTGAGGTGGGTCTCGATCTATGCAAGTGGACATTGTTGGTCAAGCTGTCTCTTGGTACTCCATGTCTGCAACCCGAAGGCCTCAAGACATCATCTCCTTAGTTATCCCTAGAATTGGGGATAACATGACTGACCTAGTACTAAAGATTTTGCTCATGATGCTTCCTGCAACTAAAGCCATCTATAGGCTAGACTTAAAAGGTGATGATATCAGACTTAGAAATGTGGGAATATTTGTCTTTGAGAGTTTTCTAGTAGAGGAGAAGCATCTCAAGGAGCATGGAAATACATCTTTGGTCCTCATACTGCGCAAAATCAGCAATATGAGAGTCTTTGAACAAGCAATCACTAGGACCACAAAGAAGGTAAAGGTAATGGTAATGATACCTTTTTGTTAGTTCTTCTCATGCATTGCATGCTTGTACTTCTCACAAGGAATTGATAATGGACTCTAATTGTTCTCATCACATGGCTAAGGATGCTTCTCTCTTTACCTCCTTGAGTAAAGCCAAAGAAGAGAATATATTTGTTGTAGATGATTATGCATTGACCATTGAAGGATGTGGAAAAGACAATTGCAAGAATGGAGTTATGACTGATATTTATCATGTACCTTAACTCAATGCTAATCTTCTGTCGATACCTCAAATCACACAAACATGAAAGATGGAATTTTGACATGATAAGTTTGTTGTGAAGGACACTAATAATAATTTTGATGTCATTGTTGAAGGGATTTAGATAGACTTTACAAATTCTGTGAATTCAATACACAAAGGTATGTACTACAAATGAGGCCATCCAATCCCAAAGAGAGCATCTGTCAATGCTAAAATTGGGGACATAGATGGAACAAAACCCTAATAACCTATCCTGTAATAAAACCGACCCACACACACCTCTTTAAAGGGTCAAACCATGCCCAATAGCAAAGCTTTGCAAAAAGGGGGAGAGAGATAATACCATACTACCACTCTCCTGACTGGGCTCCAAAGTCCAATAAGGGCCCTTCCAGCAATGACTCATCCATCATCTCAACTCAAAAATAGCAGACTTGACCTCCAGAAGAAAAGCCACATAAGGTTTTGATTTCTGCAACAAATCCCTAACATACATATTCCAACTTCAAATAGTCATCCCTCTGACATTAAGATAGAGCTTCATTCAAGGATTAACCCACTACTCAGGTTACTACTAAAGTTGTTGTTGGAAACAAAACCACCCAAGTTTAAGGCACGTCTTTCAAGCAATTGCATAGCCACATTCTTGTAGGATTTAGGTCGTGACTTGTGCCCTAAATCCCTAAGTTGTTGCTCTGGCCAAGAAGGAGACTTGAGCTCCTTCCTTTTCTTTGTCTGCACTATCCACCCATCTTCAATCTCCAAAGTACCAAGTGCGGAAGGTTGAGGCTAGAAGGTTGTTGAAGAATGGGAAGCGAGTTTGGATTAGTAGCTAATCTCTGAGAAAGATGGTTGGGGCTCCTTAGGAGGAGGCAAGTATTGGCAAGGAACAGAGTCAAGTGCAGGTTGTTGCAGAGTGGATCATTGGGGGAGACTTCAACATGGTGGAGTGGACAAGGGACAAAGATGGTGGTGTTCACGATGTTGTAAATGGCATTGAGAAACAGTCATAGTCCCGATGCAACACTTCTTTACAAATGTTTAATCCTAAATGTAGGAAGAGGAACATGGATTGTGTGAGTTGGTTCAACTGGTGCAACTTTAGACAAGGCAAGGAAAGAGTTCATGTGTGATTGGATCAGTTTTATGGGTCTCATGATGGGTTGGTCTTCTCTGGGCAACTTCGACATGTTGATGTGTTAATGGATACTACACGATCTAATCATTTGCCCATTCAGACTACCATCTTGCTAGGAAAACAGGATGAGTCCCCTCCATTTCTATTCAAGACAAATGTTTTGCATCTTGAGTCTCTTGATTTCAAAGCATTAGTCCACAAGGTTTGGAACCGTTCCCCTCAACCACAAGGGGATAAAAGGTTGGCTAATCTAGTGGGATGTTGCTTTATGCTGGACAGTCAAGTTCATGAAGGGATGGGGAACGTTGATTACTTGCAAATGAAGAAAAGAACTAAAAGAGGCACAGAGGCAGCACAAGGAGGTACAAGTATTTTTGGAGGAGGATTTGCATAATACCTCACTACAAGAAGAAGTAGAGCACTGAGAGATGGTTGTCCACAAGGAGGAGTATATTACTAGGGGTGTTAGGGTTTGTGCATGCTTGCAGTGGATCAATGAAGGGGCTGTGAGCTCTAAACTCTACATTAGCTACCTAAAGCATAAAGTTTCCACAGAATAAGTCCTTGGTCTTCTTAGGGAAGATGGGTCATTGGAAGAGGATACTTCCAGTATCATAGCACTCTTTGGGTCACATTTTCTCTCCATATCCACTTTCTAATATAATCATTGAGGCAAGGTCAGCGTGCTACAAAATGATCCCCAAGAAGGTCAGTGTGGTAGACAAGGATCAATTAGATGTTGTGGTCTATAAGGAGGAACTCTTTGAGGTCATTTCCTCTTTGAAGAATGGTAAGTACCCTGACATTAATGGTTGTCGTGTGAATACTATGAGATATTGTTAGGGAGAAACCTTCGTCATATGGCCAATGAAGCCTTCTCCTCTGGCAATCTAACAACCTCTCTCAATCAAGAAGTTATTGCTTTCGAAGAATCAATGGGAGTTGGAGTCCCATTACTCTTCTTAGCTTCTCCTCCAAGATTTTGGCTAAGGCACTTGCTCTCCAAATGTGAAAAGTTGCTTCATGAATTGTTAGACTAGAATAGAAGGGATTTGTCCATGGCAAGTTCATCCTTGACACAATAATCTCTATATGGGAGGCTATAGAATGGGTTAGGGAGACTAGCCAAGACTCTTTGTTTCTTAAAATCGACTTTCACAAAGCATATGATAGAGTTGATTGGTCCTTTATGATGGAGATGCTTCAATGCCTTGGATTTGGTACAAATTGTGTTTCTGTGGTGAATCTCTCTTTTTCGACACCTCAACCTTTATCTCTGTGAATGCCTTGGATTTGGTACAAATTGTGTTTCTGTGGTGAATCTCTCTTTTTCGACACCTCAACCTTTATCTCTGTGAACAGTACCTTGGTTGATTGCATCCAACTTCATCATTCGATCGGGCAGGCATGTGCTCTTGCCCCTTATTTATATGTCCTAGCTACGAATGCCTTGGGTTATTTACTGGAATCATCTCATATGCAAGGATGAATTCAGTGTATTTCTCAACCAAATGGCTCTGAAATGGTAATAACCATTTTGCTAATGATTCTCTTCTCTCGATTCTAGTAGATCAAATATAGGTGGATGCTACTAGGGGTTGTTTGGATCTCTTTTGCATCGTTTCTAAGGCAGTGTTTAGTGAGTGAAAAATAGACTATTGGTTGGTCAAGATTGATGAACCCCCAACTTGGATCCCCTCTCTATGGAATTGGGTCAAGCCTGGGGTGATTGTATGATACCTAAAAATCTCATTTGATACAGGTCTTTCAATTGTGGATATGTGGGGCCTACAAAAGCTTCAATAAAAAATTATATGACAATATAAGAATCTTCCCTTTGCAGACAAGCTGACAATTGTTTCAAGAATCTCACAAGATTCTCACATTTATTGTATCTTGTTGGCTCCCTAGCAAGGCCCCATTCAAGGAATTGGAGCAAGTACTCAAGGTTTTTTTGAGATCCAAGTATGGTGGTGAGCAAGGACTTGCCATGGTTCCTTGGTAGGTATGTACTAGGCCTTATTGACATTGCAACTCAAAGTAGAATTTTGGTAGCGTAATGGGTAATCAAGTGCCTTTTCTCTTTCTGGTCATGTTCGTTTTTTCAATGTAACACCTGCTCTATAAAGAAATGGATTCTAAGGGACTCGTTGTTTCACCACTTAGTTTTTTTGGGTGTTAATAAGCATTTAGATTGTTTAGGTTCAAGAACCATTATGTCATGTTTGCTTCTTTCTCAAGAAGCGCCTTAACTAGCTTTTTTATGCTAGTACCTTTTTTAACCGAAGCACTTATGTTGATCACAGTCAGATTTTTGCATTTTTGTGCATCTACATTCAATCAGCTTCACCTTCAACTTCAACTTCAGCACTTCAGCTATCCTAATAGTAGTGATGATTGCTTCAGCATTTTACGTTGGCATCACTCCTTTTCAAGAGCACTTATGATGATTATTGTTGGTGTTTTTCCCTTATGCATCTATGACGAATCCTCTTTAGCTCCAAGTTGTTATGATGGCATTTGTTGTTGCTTTCGTATACACATGCAGTTTGGCTTATGTGTTATTTGGAGCAATTGATGAGTTTTTTCACTCTTTTTGCTCAAGAGTTGAGACGTATTGCTTGAAGCATTCTTGTTGATCATGCGCATATTTTTCCCTTTTAGAGCATTTGCCTTGATCTTTCAGCTTCAACACTTTAAACACTTTTGATAATGATGATGGCAACCCCTTTAGCTTCATCCATACATGTGCCTTTACAATGGGATGCCATCTTAGCACATGTGTTGGTTAGAGCACTCTTGTGGATCTTCAACACTTGCTTGCAACTTTGTCGAATTCTTTCAACCTCAACATTGCCATCTTCTATGTCATCTTTTGGAGATTGCTCGTTTCCCGCTTGCTCAACATCAGCACACTACACATTGTGTTGTTCGTTGAATGGCTATGCTTGTGATTTGTCTTTCAATGTAACCTGTGAAAGCAAAGCATGAATCTACACAAGACATGAAAGTGCATTAAACCTTAAAAAAACACATAAGCCAACAATTACTCAAAGGCATTAGTAAGCCAGGACATTTTCATGCACAAGCAAAGTCACACAATCAAGATGCACTCCAAAACACAACCATGCATAAGATGGGCAAAATGAAATCATCATCAATGCATGAGCGCGATTTCATCAAATGCAATCAAGCAAGGTCAAGATATGATGTGAAATGCAAGTGGACATTCAATCACAAGGCAAAGCCAATCAGTGAGTATGCTTAATTATCCTATGCAACTCAAAGACACCATCTAAAACAAATAAGTCAAGAAATGCATGCTTGAAAGAAAAATTTGAAAGCATGAAATTTCGAATAAAAGGGGGGGGGGTCACCACGTCTGCCAACTTGGGGCTAGTTAAGACCTCAACAAATGGCAACACATCCTTGATAGCACATCTTTCTACATATTTGGTCTATGTTAGGTGTTCAAGAAGTTGTCGAGGATTTTCCATGCTTTAGCATAGATTTCTAGCTTTACTTTTATTTCTTGCTCTTTATATAGGAGACATTTTGGTGCTCCTTCTTTGTATCGACATCATTATACTCAGCRGTCTCGTTGACATACTTTTGTGGTCATTTGTTGGACATCAATAGAATTATCTTATCTTMTCTAATACATCCTTCCTTCTCCTTTTGTCACTTTTGTAAATCCGTCAATCCTATCCCATGTTGTTCTTAAGAGGGTGACGTTAGGATATTTTGACGGAGTTATTTTGAGCACAACTTGGTCTAATGTGCTTTTTGATTCGTTGTTTGTAAAAACCTTTATGTAAATATATGACGTATTTTTCCAAAAAAAAAATACAACTTGATCTAATGTGCTTTTAGTGTGTTTCTTTAGTGTGCTTTTGTACTTTATTAATCTAACTATCAAAATCATGTCCTATACATAAGAGATTTGATGATTCAACATCTCCTTAATTATAACAACACTTGATTTGTGGCTTGTCACCCGATTGGTCCATGATCTTTATTTAAAGAGGATGGAGGATCATTTGTCGATAATTGATCTACGAGTGTTCAAGTAAATTATTTTTTGTATTAAAAAATCGCCTCTAGTGTCAATTGGGTTTAGCCCAGGCGGTTGAGAAGGAAGAGTGTTATCCTCCTCGCCCAAGATCAATTCTCGCAAGTAACGTGTTGATCTCTTAATGAGTATACTGTTTTATTGGCCTTGAGCCTTGAAAAATCCAGTTTAGCATCCTTCGAATGAAGGCAAGTGCCCGATGGGTTTCCCTGATATATGTATTTCATGGTAAAAAAAAATTGCCTTTAGTGTCGTGCATTGTTTTTCCTCTTTGGGGGCTTTAACCATGTAAATATTGGAGTCATTATCTTTGATTTGTGTGTCAATGACTAACAATGTGACTTAACTCACAACCCACTCATAAAGTAATATATTAATAACATCAATGTTACAGAATGGTTTTTCTATCCATCACATGCATTTCACAAAAGACAAAATACACTACAAGACAATATACATCATAGTGGCTAATTTGTCACTAACAAACTAACTTGAACCTAAAATGACACCATAGAACCTGGTCAAAATCCTCCACTATGTTTGTTTCAATGACGCATGACATAGGAAGATAACATCTAAGGCACTTTTTGGAGGACCGAGACGACTATTGGTGTGAACCCAATTGATAGGTTACGAGTCTACATCTATCCCTAGTCGTCATTACCCTTTCTAGTAGCTACCAAATGAATTCACATAAGTTTGTCAACACACTCTAGCCTTTATGAGGAACGAGTTATAAAAGCTAAGCACAATGATCACCTTATAACTCGTTGCACCTTTTCCCATATATATATACAATACTCAAACAGGCAAATTGAGGTCATACATGCAACATAGCCACAGGCCACCAAGCCAACCTATATGAGACAAGTTAAATTAATAGTAACAATCCCAAAATTGGGACCACTGGGCCAACCTATAACAAGAACATTTATTTCACTTATTTAATATACCATATTTTAACACATCTTCCCATATCACACACGAGATATTTCTTGAAAAATTGTGCACCACTCCTTTGTACCAAGTTAAATGAATAGTAACAATACGAACAGTGGGACTGCTAGGCCGACCTATAACAAGAACATTTATTGAAAATTTCACTTATTTAATATACCATATTTGGACACATCTTTCCATATCACATAAGATTTTTCCTAAAAAATTGTGCACCACTACTTTGTACTATGAAATCATGTTTTAATAATAATAATCTAATTTTAAGGTCACAGTCAAGCCAGACACCAAATTGGTGTATACAACCCCTCTATTTGTGGGACAAGGGACCTCCTCTGAGCAGGGATTTGATTGCTAAAGTCTACAAAGGTGTACATACCCTACCCCGCTCTAGATTTGAACATGTGACCTCCGAGGAGGAAACATGTGTTCTTAACCATTAAGCCCCCTAAAGTTGTACTAGTGTTGTCCTTAAACAGAAATCCTAAAATCGCTAGTGTTGTCAACCCATAACTTTGAACCACCTTAACTTTTGTATTTGAAGTCATAAGTATGCCATAAACCCGTGATTTTAGGCTGCCACTAAAACATCTTCACTAGCACAAACAAAATTCAATTATGGCATCTCTATTGAAAGATACATCTTTTTTTCTTTGAAGGACGTAATGTCAAAGGTTATGCTTTAATCATTTTTCATTATAATTACTGATGTAAATAATGAGGCCTCTTTTTTA